>JABFPM010000893.1:0-24093 GCA_022817325.1 Idris sp. 1 HC-2018 | reverse complement strand
GAGTTAATAAAAAAAAAGGTTTCAATCGGCTTGAAAAATTCTTTCAAAGGGAACGAGAAATTAATGTCACGGTACATCGTGTAAAACTGAGGGAATTAAACTGCATTATACTTAGTTTATTCTTGTTGACCTTGCTAATGCGATTTCATTTCATTGTTTGTGCACAACTATTGTGCACAGTGACATGATGACATAAAATATTAGTGTTTGTGGTCCAGCTCGGGTGTGTTGCGTGTGTGCGCATACTGTACCAGCCAACTGAGATATTCCTTTCACATAACTGTGAATAAATGTCAAACTGCATGGCTCTTCGTGTTCCACCTTCGATGAGACCTATCTTGTTTTTTCTTAAGCAGCCTATAATCATTCATGTACGGGGATCATTTTCACATTTGTCGACGTGTTGGCTATGCAAATCGTGCTAATGATGTTCATGCTTGTCGTCTTGGAAAATTGATCTAATTATGCACTTATTATGATAATTACTTAATTTAACGAAAATTACGATAAAGAAATAAAATTCTAAAGATGATAATGTGAAAGAAATTTAATTTGCAGTATTATGTACAATTTGCAAAAATAATGTGTAAAGTTTACAAATCTTGTATACAGAAGCTTTATTGTAAAATATATTTCATCGAAGTTTGATCAAATTTGAAATTTGATTAAAATTTCGATCAAATTTCAATCCAATTCTAAATCTTGAGGAAAAATCTTAAATTTTAAATCTTGATCAAAATTTGATAAAATTTTAATTCATGACAAAAAATTGAAAATATATTACATTTTTATCAAATTTTAATTTGAATGTTCTTCATTTATTTGATTAAATTGAAATGTAAGTGATCGTTCATCGTTCATGATGAAAAAACAAAAATATAATGCCTACACGAAAAATGATAAAATCTTTAAAACAGATTTATCACTTTTCTCTTGGGTTATAAATCGCAATCAATGATTTCAACTTGATCAATATGTCAAAAGCACGGATGACATGCGAATCCGAAGAATTAATTTCAACAAACAATTTTAAGAGTGCACTGATGCCAATACGCATATTAGTTGCGATACATTTATAATTTTTTTGGTCAAATTATGATCTGATTAAAAGCTTGCTAAATCTTTTTGTTTTTTGAAAGACCTATTTGGATCATTTTTTATTCGCGATTTTTTGCTGAATATTATATAATATTTATTTTGCATAATACGAAATTAAATCTTTAATCAATTAAGAATAATTGAACATGCAGTGTCAAGACATTTGCAGTTTCATTCTACTTAATAAATCAAGGTCAAAATTGAACTCAATTTTTTCAAATTATAAATTATTTCACCCATCTTTTAAACTCAATGTCAAACATAATAAATAACTCAATTTCGAAAAATTTAATTTGTCGTTAAAATTATGTGTATAAGTAATGATATTGAGATGAATGAATTTTTTAAAATCCACCTTTTTCGCACTTTATACAAGTAATTCCAATGAAATTCCTGTGTCTACGTATATTTTATAAATGACTCAATTTTAAAATTCAGAAAAAACTACATATAGCCAGTTGTGAATCTGAAATTGGTTTAAATTATCATACTACACGGAAATTCCAATAAGATACATACAAAATCACACTTTCAACGCTTTTGAAGATACACATTTTGCTGTCTCACATTTGGCGCAATAAAACTGTCCATAATATATATATGTGTATTATTATTGCAATCATTTTTATGAAATATTAAGATATAATATTACTCATTCCGTTTAATCCAAGTTAATATTAAATATTCACTGATACAAATGAGTCAATTTCAGTGTAATTATTTTTTTTACTTGCAAGTCATTAATTTTCGAAAATACATTTTATACGTACATAACTTGAAAAAATTATGCTTCATTTAATATTAATATTTCACTTAAAAGAATTGAATGAAACTACAGTAAATTCAATTCCTAAATAAATTGTTATTTAAAATTTTCCAAACTACTTTTATAATTTTAATTTAAATTATTCATTATACTTTTTCTTATATTTATTGAAAAAAAGAAATTACAGCAGAATAAAGCAAATTGCAGTATAATTTTATTGACACTTTAAAATTGCATTTACAACGTTATTATAACTTTTTTTCCTAAATCCTTTATTCTTAATTGATGAATTTTAATTTCCAATTAAAATGTTGTCAGCTGAATAATGAGTTAAACACTTTATTGGAGACATAATAAAACATGTCAATTGTTTGATTCTTATTTATATTCTAAAAAAAAGGTCTGCGAAATTATTATATTTTTATTCAAATTACACTGCTTATTAACTTTACGTCAAAGTTGCACTTCTGAGATGTAATTTTCTTTATTAAAAAATTTTATAAAATGTTATATGATATAAAAGTAGGCTTTGTTTGAAAATAACTTAGTTACTAATATCCTTTCATAACTCAAGCAGAACTCTTATTTTCTGTATTCAATATCACAACCAGTATTAAGTAATCTGTCGAAGTGTCGGGAATAGTAATATTGAGAACATGCCGAACGTCTACCAATTTATGGCTCTTATCTTTTGAAATGTCGGTACCTGTAAGCATCAAATTAAATATATATGCATGTAAAAATCGTCAATAAAAGTAAATTTGTAACATTAGAAACCGAATTTCCTATTGAAATCGATTTTAAAATTGTTAAATCAACTTTATATTTTTTAAGTAACTTTATAATTTTGAGCTGATAACATTTGAAAAAAGTGTTTGTAGGAGTTAATTTATCGATTCTTTTCTTAAATTTGTTAAGTGACAATAATAATGATAATGCGATTATCATTAAAACAAAATAATGTATTAACTTTAAAGCAAAATCTTAAAGTGCATGCAAATACATATTATTTCTTAATTGATATTCCTAACTAACTGAAAGAATCGTGGGAACGAATCGACCAGAATACATAATAATTATCAACAAACTATTATACAAAATATACTGTTAATTCAGAAATACTAAATAAATTTTCAAATTACTTTTTTTTGCACACTTCCACGCCTCTAGAAAGGGGCTTAAACTTTTTTAAAAGATTGATTTAAGGCACCCATTTTCATTAAATGCGATTTCAATATTCTTCTTATTTTTTTTCTTCTTTTTTTGCGTCGGTGGAATGTGCGGCCAAAGGCCACAAGAAAGTGAAATTGAAAAGAAATGATATGCATAAGCATTTAATTTGGAACATACTGTATTTTTGCGACACAAAAAAGGGTCAAAATATTTCGTCAACAAAAAGTTTATTTAATTAAACTCAATAAATAATGGACCAAATTTGTCTCCTCTTTTTTTTTCTTCTTATAATCAACTTTTTATCTACAGAAAAAAATTGGAAAAAATGGACAAAATGAAGAATGAAAAAAAAAATTGAAGAATGAATTTTGGAAAAAACACTTTTATTGTCTGTAAAGATTTTAATCGATTTCACACTCGCAAATAACGGTGCAGACTTTTTTTGCAGAAAAAAAGACTTATCGTCGCAATTTGCCTCTTCATTTGTATTCAGCTCACTATAACGACGCAACAGCAAACGTAACGCGTATGCCGACGCCCTCGCATTATTGTGCGACGTGAAAGTTAAATCCAAACGACTCGAGCGGTTTACAACCAATTGAACGTTATTAATATCAGCTATTTCACACGAACAAAATGCACAAATAGATTGTGAGAGAGTAAATTTGCAAAAAAATAAGGATGAGAAGAAAAAAAATAAAGGAAGATACAAGAAAAAAACGATGACAAATCGCATTACACAATTTTCTTTGATCTAGTTTGTCGACCCAAATTGCCTGGTAACCTTCAAAATGCATCAGGAAAAAGATCGCGTTTCAGTGTATGAATCATGAGCGGAATGTTTTCAGATAAGAGATTGTGAAAGAGCCGTTGAATTTTGTTATACAATATCTTTTCAATTCACATTTAATTGTTTTCAATTTTATCTTCACGATAAATTCTGCTTAATTAGCCCCTGATTTCAAATGAAATGCAATTCATATTGTTTTTGCTGAGATAATTTGCATTTTTGGAATATATTTCTTTTATCTTAAGTATTTTGACAGGTTAAAAAGTAACTTGAATTTTTATAAAATATTTATTTTTTTTTAACAAGTTAAATTGGAAAAATTCAGAGTTCAGCTAAAATTTTTAACAAGTGTTTCTACTCGCGCTTGTAATTGTTTTTTACAATAAACTTTTATGACAAAAATTCTTGAAATAACTGCAATTAAAATTTTGGTACATTTTTTGTTCGTAAAGTGGTACAATTTAGCTGAAACTAATAAAGGACACTGCAACTTTCTAAGAATTTCAATTTCTGACGACGAAGGCTCATAGACGAATTACAATTTCAAATTACAAAGCACTGCTGTAAAATGAGATTGAATTGTGTGTGCAGGATAATAATAATATATAAAAGGTATTCATAACTATTCACTTGAAATTTCGTCACAGTTTTTCGTAGATATACTCAAAAAGTAAAAAAATCATGTATGTTTCATTCAAATGTATTTTCCAATTAAATTGCTGCTTTGCCAGATGCAATCTTTACACCAAATCTGAACACACACTTTAGGGCGTCGATAAAAAGCTCTCACGAGAATAGCAAAGTCGAGAATAAGTATTGCGAGACAAACAAGGCAGGTTACTCCACTATACCAGAGACATAAATCAATGCGTCATTCGATAGACAAACTTACCTATAAAATCCAACTGCGGTGCTGTAAATTTTCTTTAACAATGTCGTTTGAAAATTTTCATGCAACGTGTGCAAGTATAATTCTGCCACCTGAGAACATTTTTAAACGGATAATAATAATAAAAACGAAATTTGTCCCAAAATTATATGTTTGCTTTCTTAAAAACAAACGCAATTAATCACAAAATTCATTTTTGACGTTTCGAAATTACTACTTACGCGTGTGCATTCAAAAATGGTGAAATTTCATAATGTCACATAGATTTTATTAACTATTTGTCCATTCATATGCAAATAACTTGTCAGTGATCAATGAATAATTAATTACGGGTTTTAGTCCACGTCAATTATATCTTTTGTATTTGAGAGCAAAGTGATTTCATTATTTAACTAATTTTTTGTAAGTTAATGTTAAATTCATATTTAACCACAATTGTACTTTCGAGTTAATATATCATGAGAACAAACGGCTGTTTTCAATTATTAAAATTCATAGTAATTTGTAAAAAGTTGATAGTAATATTTAAAAATGAAATATCATATGCAGCAATAAAGGGTCGGATAAATTATCAAAAAAGCAAACAATTTTTTTTTTTGAAATTTAAATAAAAATCCTATTACATCAATTATGTTTTAGTGTGCACTGAATTAGTCTGAAAGGTTTGAACATTTTTTTAAAGAAAGCTACACGATTACGTTTGACATAATAACTACGTTAAGGTATGTCTCGGATGAAACATTTTTCTTATTATTTAAATTACTTAATATTTGAACAGAACGTTGTTCAGGTTTAAATAGTCATACACGATTTTTTCTATATTTTGTATCCGCTTCCTTAGTAGGAATGCAACTGCGGGTGCTAAGAAATGTATCTGGGTCCTAAGTGGTATTTAGCTAGGCAAGCCCATATCATGGAATGCCAACCATGTGCCAAACTACGGACCTTTATTGGTTAACCTTAAAATCAAAAAAATGGGTAAACCTAGGACCAATTCTGGTCCAATATAGGACCAATGTCAGGACCCATAGGGACATGGAACGCCTCTCCCTTCTTAAACCTAGAAAAGAATTGCATGGATTTAAGGTAGGGCCATTCATGGCCCTTATTGGGTTTATTAGAAACAAAAACTAGCAGAAAATTAGAGCGTATTATTTAATGGATCCCATCATTGGGCCTAGATAGGCCCTAGCATGGTTGTTCTGTCTAGGATTTGTAAGGGCGAGGCGTTACATTTCGCGTGGGGCCACTTCAAATCTGGTTTAGGACCAGCATATGCCCCAGATAGGTCCAAAATGTATCCGAGATAGAGCCCATGTAGAGTCCAGTTACGATTCCTACTAGGGTTACTATTTGAGAAAATCCAAATTAAAGTTTCAATTTTTCTATATTGACGCACAGGTTAGAATAGCACCGAGATATAAAATAGTACTGATGAAAAACGAGTGCGTTCTTTCCATATAGTGGCGCTACTCTAACCTATGCATCAATATGGGTAAAACTGGATTTACAATCGGGATTTATAAAAAAAGTGAACGGATTAAAAATCTGAAAAAAATCATTATTGTTTTATTGTAAGGAACATTTTTGAGTAATTTTAGCTTATTTGTAAGAAAATCGGTTTCATCGGAGACATACCTTAATTGCTTTATTTGTATCAATTAACATAAAATATCATCAATTTAGTAGACAAAAATATTATATGAGATACATTGTTTTGGCAATAGATTCGACATTTTATTTTGAGTAAATTAGAGGTCGAGATAAAATCTGGTTGAAGCCGCCCAAGTAGCCCCAACGGTTGATTAGTAGGCCACGAATATAATTATTTAAAAAACTTGCATATTACTTTTTTCGCACTTGATGATAAAATGTATTGATATCAGGACTCTTGTTTCGAATACTAATTGAAAGATAAATCATATTAAGTGCTATTCGAGCTACCTAAATTTTTTAAATCCAGTTTAAAAATCTATAATTGTACTCATAAGCAATCAATTTCTTTATTTGTATTCTTTTTAAAATACCAAACATTTGTGAATGAAAAATACTGAATGCTTTTTGCATTATTTTTTGGTAAATGTTATTTTAAAATAGTTCAACATAGTTGAAAAACAAAATATTTAAAGTTTCCAATATATAATTGTTCATTTTTTTTTAAAATTCTTTATAATGTAAAATACAAAAATCGAAAAACAAATATTCAAAATAAATTCGAGAAACTAATAATTTGTCTTTATCATCTGAATCTTGTAATAATTTTCATAAAACTTAAATCTTATTTAGTATCTTAGATTAAAGTTTCAAGTATCTTAGCAAACATCTTTAGTGTTGCTTTTTATAAACTAGCTAACAATTACACTAAATTTGCCGGCCATTTTATCTTTGAAAATTTTGCACCACGCAGTAACCCGGCATATCGCTAGTTTTTGCGACGATTCAATTTCTCATGGACATTCCTCTCGACTATTATCCGCTAAATAATGTTTAACGCTGTATCATTTTCAGTGTACTTACAAGCTGAAAACGCAGCGTAGGTGATACATATGACTTGATTTACACCACACCCAGCTTTGATTGCTTCTTTTGCAGATTCTTCGCAATGTGATATCATTTGTCCAGTCTGTATACTTGCGTATTTGTCATATCCATCAGACAGGTGCAAATAAGCGATAACCAGGTCTGCCTCAAACAACAGAAAATTGCTCTGCTACTGACTGAGATTCCTCAAGGCCAAACGAATCAGTGATTTATTGAGTATGAAATATTAAATTATAGCAGGTCCTTCTTTTAATAGATAACGACGCGCAGACACTCACTTGTGTTTTTAGACTCGAGCGTTTTTGCCTCGCAGTTAATTATTCTTCTCAACTTGAAATGCCGAGAGAAAATATTTTCAATATACAATTTCGTTCGCAAAAAGTTGTACATTTTTTTGCCCCTTGTTGTAATTTAATTTATACATATTTCAATGCTTTTTGCCATTCTTCAGTAATGAGAACATTTTTCAACAAGTCTGTCTTTTTATGAAACTGAGCTTAACTTTTGAAATGCTCTTTTTTCAAAAGACTTCCGCCTCTGAAATTTTGCCTTATTATTTTATAGATCCATTAAAATAAGATTTTGATGGGGTGAATAATTTTGTTTGAATTTGTGTCAGCAAACTGATGAAAAATGTATAAATACGATTAGTATGTCGCGAGGTTCGATGTACGGTTTTGACCTTGACTTTATCCGGGAGACAGACGTCGGACAATTAAGAGCTGGATTGATGAATATCAATGGATTTTGTGAAAGAACAAAACTCCCACACATAATCACAGCAGAATAATGACAGTTTGACAATTATCATGTGCCAAATTTGTGGTTGTCTGCAATCTTTCTTCGAACAAATTTATGAGCTCACAAATTATTATCTTTTTTGCATTTCACAAATAACGGTCCGAACGCAAAAATAAAAGGACACTCATACTAATTTATGGGTCAAATATTTTTTAAATGCTTTTAATCAATCACAGGGAAAAAATAACATTGTGGAATTTTAAAGACTTTTTGTGAACGTTTTTGTAAGTTGCAAAAATTTTTCCACACAAACTGAAATTACTTTTGGTAAAAGTTGAAGACAATGACCTACAAATAAAAGGAATGAATTTGAAGATGCAGGTGAATCGAAATATTTAGAATGATCCATGTTTTGTCATCTTCGAACAATATGCAGGTGCGGCTTCCAACATGGTTAGTGTCATGGCGAAAGAATTGCGGATTTGAGTGGGCGATATCTCTGCCAGCAAATCCTGAATTGTTCATATCATTTTGGCCTTATAAAGAAAGGAATTTTTGGAATAACTGGCATTTGTAAAGATTTAGAATATACGAAAATAAAAGACGATTTTAATGCAGTCAAATCAGCGTTTTTTGAAAAAAAGCATTTCACACAAATTGATGTTAATTTTTCATTCAAGTTTTTTGTTACAAAGTGTAAAATGTTTACTTGTTTATTTTTGAAAAAAGAAATGTAATTAAACTGAAAAATTACTTGTTGTGCCTCGAAATAAAATAGTATCAAATCGTCGTAAAAGAAGCTGAGGTCTGACGAAGGTCACTTGATTTATAAATTTGTATTATTAATTCATACATTTTTATAGCATCTCATAATTAAATAAGTGTTGTGAAAAAAGAAAACATTTAACTTGTCAACAATATTCATCAAGTTTATGAACAAGATGGTAACAACGTTGATAAATTAAATAAACTATCCACTAAACATAATTTTGTACACTTTTTATTCGCTCAATCGTTAATTAATTAAGAATAATTTGCATCGTTAATTAAAAAATTCAACGCTTTTTCAGAATATGAGTCTTTGACAAATGGATACAATAACTGCAGTGAGATCATCGACACTTCATACATCATTCCTTAAAGACAATTTATAAATAATTATTTAAACAAATAATTAATAATATAAATACTTGAATACCAAATTAAATGCTGATTTTATTCATTCCTTTTTTGTTGGTTCTGTCTTAAGGTTGGTCAGTTTTTTTCTCTTGTAATTAAACTGTCAACATTTTTATAGAACCATTACAAAAATTAACACTATAATCTAGATCAAAACAACTGTTTTTTTAAAACTACTCTGTCTTATAAAATAAACTTCATTATTTAACAGTTTTTCTGTGAATATAAATTTGACTTTTTTACATTTATTACGAAATTTATTAAAAAATTGATCCCTTTAATTGATAAAAAATATTTTCAAATAAGGTCGGATTTACTTCTTATTTCACATAATTAACTTTATTGTGTTCAAACTCAGAAAATTGTTGTCTGCAACGAGTAATTGGATACTTAGTCTATCACCGACCTTGGTGAATCAAGATTTTATAAAACAGATAAGATTTGCCAAGCTAATTTAATTTGCGTAAATTTATCGGTGCAAACGTTTTCATTGCATCCAAAAAATGCGTGACACGATTTTTTTGAAACATTAAACAGAAATCATAAGGATTTTATGACTACAACGCGGGCATACAAAACAAAGAAAAATACACTTCCTATCGTGACCGATGATCGCTGAGAACAAATCGAAACACATTCATATGAATGCCCGGATATCATAAATTTGTAACCATCTTGTAAAACTCGCTTATAGCAGTGTTTTTTCAAGTATTCTTACAATATAATATCTGATATAAGTTATAATGGTTTCGATTTACAATACTTGACAATCATTTAGAAATAAAGAAAAATTGTAAGATATATGCAGAACGTAATCATTTTATTTCAGCGAAACTTTTTCTTTTTGCAATGCTTTATGATAACATGACTGTGAACAGTAATATTGGTTGAATTACATACACAAATAACCCTTAATTGTGATCTAAAAATAAATTCAAATAACATTTTTACACAAATCAAAAACCAAATAAAAACTGATCATGCTTATAAAATTTCTTTTCTCATAACTACATATGAGGGGGTTAAAAGCAAAACGCGTAAAATCCATTTTTTAAACAAATATTTAAATAATAAACTTATGCAGGTGAGGACATTACCTGTTCGATTAAAAGACTGCAAATGCTTAAATATTCAACATTAAACTAAAAATGTTCAGTTTTTATAATGAGGCTTTCTAGCCCTCATCTAAAATTCAGTTACCAACATGTTTTTTGTAACTTTCTCATAATACACCAGGATGGATTTTACGCGTTTTGCTTTTAACCCCCTCATATAATAAGTACTTTGGGTTTTCTACAGCTAGGGACATTACCAGAATTTTTCTGTTTGAAATTTGTTTGAAAAATAACCCAGTTTACAGTTAGGATTTTTTTTTTCAAAATAGTTACTATAAAATATCAGAAAATTTTATAGTATAATTTTGTTTCCTTTTCAGGTACTACAAATAGGTCTTGTTTGGGATTCTGCAAACGCCGTCCCAGTCAAGAAAAACGATATCCTAGCTGGCACGGAATTTCTTTCTGTTTTCATAAACGGAGCAATGGCACCGCGTCCGAACCGCAGAAGACCAACTTTTCGTAGACCAGCGCCGACCCCTTTTGCTGACAGTGCAACAGCAGAGTCCAGGCACGACGAGGCCTCTATCTTCCGAATATCCCGGGCCCCAAACAGTCGTGCTACAATTGGCCGAACACGTCCGACTGAAGAAATTACGAGATTCTATCCCGTTAGTCAAAAGTCCCTGTCGAATCGTCCCAACCTAACCCCACTGGAGGACAGCAAAACAGCCAAAGACAACGTGCGGCAGAATTCGTCTGTTTACAGGAAACCGCTCAACCAAATTAATCAAAACAGATCAGTGGTGCAGAAAATGGTCATCGGAGTGAGTGTTACGTCCACGGTTGAGGCAACACCTTACAAGGTTCGGGTTGAACACCATGACATCGAAAAGATGCCAAAAATCATGTTGTCTTCGTCAACATCAACTTCAACTTCAAGCTCGAAGCAAGCTTCCTCGTCAACCTTGCCCACAACATATTTTACGTCACCACCAGCTCAGCTTGTAACTCAAGAGCTAAGTGACATTGTTTCGGAATCCAATAGAAGTGAGTTTTCTGTGGATGAGGGTCTGCCAAGAACAAGCTGGAGAGATCGAAGTACTGTGACATCAAAACCAACTGTAAAAAGCACTTCGTTTCCGCAGAGACGTGTTCAGACAGAAGAAATTCTGATTGACTCTGCGGCAAGTGGGAGTAGTTCTGAACCAGTTGAACAGAGTTATGAACTACCCGAACGCAATTCAGAACCAAAAGAAATTCATAGGGAACCAATAGAAATTAGGGAAGACCTGATACAGAGAGGAAGAAAAGCAGGCAGACACTATGATGAAAATGTTTCGTACATTGAGAAACATGGTAGGTATTACTTGACAGAACACAGGCTTATTTATCCTGGAAGTTAACTTGGTTTTTGTTTTTCAGCATACAATGAACCAGCAAAAGTGTATCCCCATCAGAACTTCGCTCTGCATCCTCAGATCAAACCATCTCGAAATTACAACGAGCCAGCCAAGATCTACGGAGAGCCTGAAAAAGTTTATGGAGAACCAGCTAAAATTTACTCCGAACCAGCGAAGGTCTACGGTGAACCGTCGAAAATTTATAGTGAACCTGCCAAAGTGTACAGCGAGCCGGCTAAGATTTACAGCGAGCCGGAAAAAATTTACTCCGAACCGGCGAAGGTGTACTCGGTGCCAGCGAAGGAGTACTCGGTGCCGGCGAAGGTATATTCGGAACCAGCGAAGGTGTACAGTGAGCCCAGCAAGATTTATGGTTTGGATGGTCAGCCAATTGAGAGGGAACCAGTGGAACAAAATTACGAAGTTGACGAGGCTGTCAGCGTGGGAAGCAACGGGAATGCTCACGGTCCGCAGGTGTACACTGAACAGCCCAGCACCACGACCCAAGACAGCACTAAAGTCAGTTACGTTGAAGAGGGAAGAAATTATCGAAAGTACCGGGTAGAGGAGAGAACTCCAGATGGATTTATCGTAGGTGAATACGGAGTAGTCAGTCACGATGATGGGTCTCTGCGAGGGGTTAGATACACCGCAGATGGTACCATTAATCCAAAACTCATCTACGACGCTTTGATGAAGTTTCTAGCCTTATAATGTTAACTTTTGGTAAAGCATGATAATTTCTAGATTTGAAAACTGGATAAATTGTTTTGAAACATTTTTTTGGGATAATTGAAATTAATACATTTTAGTTGCATCACTTTTTATTGAAATTAACAGTATATTTTATTTCGAAAAACAAATTATTGCACACTATTGCAGACACAATGCTTTCAAGGTTAGCACAAAAAATGGATCCATAATTTTTGAGATTATGTTTCTCATATCGAGTTTTTGTGAAATAACTCTCTGCAAGAGGCATGACTAAAAGAAAGAATTTAAGAAACAATTTCCTTGAGGCAAACGACACCCTTAAGATATCTCAGCAACATCACTTTTATTGTCATTTATATCATTGAAGAATACGAAAGATGCAAGAATACAGATAAATCGTGCCAAAGATCACAATGCCTGAATTGCAAAGGTGAAATGATGGCGCTATACAATTTCACAAAAAGATCGGCACTGCAATTATCATTTTCGCTAAATGAATGATAGTATCAATTACATTAGCCTTTTGTCGGAGTAACTTTAAAATAAAGATAACTCATCGAGATGTGCGATAAAATTGAAAAATCACAAAAGATTCGATTTTAAAAATAACTTTTCAACATAGTCTGGGGGAATTTTTAAAATTAGTGTACAATTGGAGTCCAAACTAATGTTTCTTATTGCATATTTATCCAGTTTATTTATGACATTCAAGTAACTCGTATTTCTTACTCTCGTTTCTTATTCCAGAAAAGTACTACGCTCCTAATAAGATTGTCCAGACACTTCTTCCCATTACTTTTTACGAGTGATGCTCTCTGCCCTAATGATGGTATTCTTACGGTTACAAGCATCGAACGACTGATTCCATTTATGCTCTTGCCAACTCAACTGCCTCAAATTTAATTATAAGAACGTACTGTAGATTGTAAGGACTCCTGTTTTTATACTTTTTTCCAGCCATCTTATCAACTGCTCTTTTACATTTTATGTAAATCATTATTATTATCATCACTCAAATAATTATGTCTGACTTAAACGATTTAGTCAACATGTTTTATTTTTCAACATTTCATGTTCATTAAGTAGCAAGAATAATATTAAATTGTGAGCATTGAGAAAATGTAATTTAATTAAAAATATTTGTCATTTTGCTATGTGTTTAGAGTTCATCATCACTTTTGTTTTTATTAAATAAAACTAACGATGATCACGAGCATGCATTTATAAACGATACATGAAATTTTTTGTGTGATTCGTGATTTGATAATAACTTAAGGTATTTAAAGTTGAACCACTTTTGATCATTCAAATATTGAAAAGTAATTTGACTTATTGATAGAAAAATAATGATATCGCTTTAAATATCAATATTTGTAAAAAGCAAAACTTGTTTTTTGATATAAATAAATAATGATTTATATTTCAAGAGCGACAAATGTTGAAGTGGATTTATGTACTCAATATTCAAATATTTGTATTCGCTTACAAACTTATGTACTATGTATACTTGTAAAATATGCTATTAATATTATTAATTTGAACTGACATTCATCGAACGTGTTTCTTCTGGATAATCGTAGGGTAAAAAGTGGCTTCTGCGACGAAGAAAAGAGGTGCAAATCATAACAGCCAGAGCATTTAAAGAAATTTTTTATTTATACTAACAAATTTATTTATTTACCTATTGGCTCCAGAAGAGATTGTATAATTTTTCCAAAACAAAATTGTGAACAACTTTTTTTTTATGTTAACAATTTCAAGAAATGTTGTTTTATTCATTTTTTCATAAATTATAAATGAACTTTAGTTTAGGAAAAATAGTTTTGAAAAATTTCCGGTGTCAGTAGGTAAATGTTACTAATTTATTACTGATATGATACTGCAAAAGTTTGCACATTCAAATAATTATGTGAATTTCTTAATGCTCCGCTGGTATGAAATGTTAAATAAACTTGTCGTGGCAGCAGTTTACATTTTCTATTTATAAATTTAATTTTATGTAGGACATTTAGACGTTTTGCGTCAAGAAAGTATCTCAATGAATGAGAATCCTTTCATATAATCAACATTTAAACAAAATAGATAGAAAATCATTACCCTGTTTACCTCAATTTTTCATAGTTCCTTTTGCAGATAAATCAGTTTCTTAAGAATTGCCAGTTTTTATTTACAAAAAATAAAAAAAAACAATATATTGAAAATTTATTGGTAATATCTTTAGAATAAAATTTTTTATTTATACTTTATATTCTCAATATGTTTTTCATATATTTCTAATAAATTTTTGAAAAAATTTCCACAAGGATATAAAGTTTAAAAAGTATTAAAAGTTTAAAATTTTATGAAGTATTAAGAAAAAAACAAAATTGTGTATGAATTATGAATGGTTAGAAAATCACTACGTAAATGACTCACTTTTTATATTACACATTTATGGCAATTCAATATAACTAAATTAAGAGCTCAAGGAAAAGCAACTAGAATCATTATTAATTCATCCTTAACGTTTAATAAAAAGAAATAAGCGTGCAATCTTTGCGTAACTAATTAGTGGTGCAAATATCCTTCGTGATATATATCTCTATATTTAATTTACGCTTATGCTCGACGATCGAATGAATTGTAAAATAATAATTAAATTAATTTTGCACGACTGATAGTATACTTTAATGTTTGGTTTACACAAACTTTTGCGTGGCTCTGTGTCAATTTTCCAAATGAATGATATAATTTTCAAGATGAAAAATTAGACAAAAATTTAAATTATGATTTAAAAAGTAGTTGCTACAGATGAAAACAACTTTTTCTGAATTTTACATTATCATTGTTTTCTTCAAAATAATGCGACAACAATTTCTAAATAATTCAAGCAAAATGATTACTTTTTTAACAAACTATTTTCGAATTGTGGAACATTTTTCGTTTGTTACCATTTGTGTGATTTTTCACCTTAAATGCAGAGGAAGTGTATAATTTTGGACATCAAAATACAATGATCGTTGATTCTATATCTAGTCTTTTTTACATATGGAACAAATTTGGTAATTCAACGAAACAAAATTTTATACTTAACATGAGTAAAAATTGTTTTTAAAGAATTTTAGTTTAGTTAAACGTGAGTTTTTGACACTGCCACATTTGCTCAAAAGAAAGTGTAGTCATTCACGAATATTTTGATTGCAGCTCATGAGAAAGCGCATTATTATAAAATGTTGCGTTGTTAACAAAAATTGTCCAGTATGATGATTTTTGCGTTATTATGACACGAAAAATGTTATATTTTAATAAACATTAGGAATATTTGTAGAACTAAGACAACAGATTGTAGGTAATATTTACTGTCTATCTTTACAAATAAAATTGAACAAACTTTCTATTATGTATGATTGACTTTGAAATAAATACTTAATAAGTAATATGTTTATATTTTATTAAAACAATCTGAACTCAATTTTTTTATATATTGTGTTTGCTGTATTTAAAAAAATATAGTTTTAATAATTTTTTTAAATGTGTTAGTTTATACACAAAAAATTATAACACTAATAGCATTTTTGTTGTAGAGCACTGTTATAATAATTATGTAGTTTTTTTGTGTTAATTTTAAAGTGTAAACAGTATCACCACTTATAATAAAAAATTGTAAAAATGCTTTTATTTAACATAAAATAAAGTAAACATGTACTAAAAATTATTCTTGCAAATGAAATTTATATTGATTTTTTAATATTATTCTAAAAATTATTTTGCATAGTTTGATAATTTTAAGTTATAGTTGGTATTATTATAGTTGAATTTATTTTTAAACACAAAATACAATAAAATATATCATTATTTTAAAATTGTTATAATTGTAAAATTATTGTTGTTATATAATAATTAGAATTGTTTTATTTTGTATTGGATTAATATTTTAATGTTTTTTATCGAAGTTTTAAATAGTTAAATTTGAATTATTATTACGTTATCACATCTTCTAATATTTTTCTCAACAACACGGAAATAAAGTATATAAATCAATAATTGTTAATTTCCTTCAGTATGAAATAGTTAATTGTAAATTTAATTTGTTCACTTGCGATGTCTACAGTTTTTCTTGTTGATGATAATTCTAACGCAAGAAAAAACTAGAATTTCGACCCCAGATAACATTTAAAGTCATTATCGCAAGCTCTTTTATCGTACTATATAAACAGCCGTAGTATTTCAAACATATTAACAGTCTTTTAATTGTCTTCCTCCGAAGTATAAAGTTTCAAGGTAAATTACATTTCGATTTTACTTATTCTTTTAATTTTTGCATTTGTAAAAAAAAAGAATATATATACATTTTGAATTAATAAAAACATAAGGTTTTCTGATAATTATCACCGAAATTAGCACATTTATTAAAACATCAGAAAAATGTTATGAAGAAAAAAATGTTAACATAGTACTTGTTTATAATTTTAAACGAAATTTGCTTGCATTAACATAAGCATTGACTATTTTTAACATTCGATTTATTTTCACAATGAGAATGAACGCTTTATAATTAAATTACATTAAAATGAGTTTCATAGAAAATACATTTTAATTTAACTAACATTTTACAAAATATTTAATAAAAAAATGACTTATTTGTAAATAGACTGTTATTTTCTCAATATTGATTGCCTTTGCTTAAATTTTATTTCACGGACAACTTCCAATATGGCAAAATTCATAAATCTTTTTATTTGTAAAATGATAAATGATTAAAAATCACATTGACATTTTAGACAAAATCGGGATAAGGGGTATGAAATTCAGTATATGTCTCGAGAAATCGCGATGAAAGTAGTATTCGAAGAGTTCTAAAAATGTGTATTTATTGACAGGCAAAATGTTTTTGAGTCGAAAAATAGTTTTATTGGTTCTAATTGTGTGTATAGCATACATACAAATTGTATCTGGAAGACCATCTTCTTCAGAATTAAAATCTGTAAATACAAATTCAGCAAGAATGAGATTTGAAAGATCAGCTTATGCTTCTCCAACGGTATGTAGTGTAAATCTAAATCTATCCCGAGACTAAATAAAAAGATGCTATTTTTATTCTTAAATTAATTTAGTAGATAAAATTAGTAGAATTCTATTTTAATTCTTTGAGGATTCTAAATTTGCAACATAGGAATTTCCATAAGAATCCTATTTTTCTATCTGGAGAAGTGAAAATTTAAGTCTGAATAAATTTGCAATCTATAAGGATTCTATTAAGATGACTAATTAAAAAATGAAAACCAAATTGATAATTCAGATCTAATGGCATTGTGAATAGATTCTTTGTCCATTCTAATAAGATCCTGTTGAGATAATGTGGATATTATAATTTGGTACTGAATTAATCTTTTTTGAAAATGTATTAAAAGAATAGTATAGACAACAGTAATGACAATATGGATGGTCAAAGCCAACACTGAACATTATTGGCTATAAAAAAGACACTATGTCTTTTATTTATTAAATATAATAATTATTAATTCATAGTTTCACTATCATATGTAAGTGTTATTAAAGTAAACAGATGATCTGCTGCGACCAGCGGTTTACAACGTAGTCTGTCTAGAAATATTCTGTTAATAAAGAAACCGAAGCGAGTCAGGTAATTCGACATTCTACACACCTTCATATATCTAAATTTTCTGATTTTTAGAAAAAATATTGACTATAACGCATGATTAAACATAACAATTCAAATTCTTTTGAAAAATTGATATATGTTGTATCACGATAAAAATGAATTTAGAATAAACATGAAATATCTACAGTATTTAAGTAAAATATTATTAGAATTAACAAAAAATCCATTCAAAATGTCATTAGAATTGAACTTTTGATTTGGTTTTCATTTCTTAATTTGTCATCTTACTAGAATCCTTACAGAATGCAATTTTAATCAGTCTTACAATTTCATTTTCTCGAATATAAAAAAAGGATTCGAAACTAATTCTCTCAGTATTCTGAAGAAGTTCCACAGAAATTTCAATGAAAATGTTGCTTTATTCAAAGCGGATTCTTTTATGACTCTATGGGAATTTAAACTGTTGCAAATTTGGAATCTTTAGAGAATCAACATAGAATTCTACTGACTTTTTTCTAAAAGAATTATCTAAGAATGAAAATAGCATCTTTTCTTTTAGTCTCGGATATATTAATCTTATATAAGTATTTTCTATGTACAATTTCAATGCTGAACGTTAATTTACATTAGATTTTATTGCAGAATGATCCTTGTTGCAAACGTTATGACCAAACTGGGCTATGTGTGGAATGGAAGACTTCCTGCTTTATAAAGAAGAACTAACTCAATTCAATATGAATTATTATTTTAATGTTAAACAAGTATAATTAACTTTAAATTATTTTAAACTCACCTTATATTTTAGCAAACCTTGAGTGAATTTTATTAAAGTGATCTCTAAATAAGTTAAACTCACAGCAAAATACACGGTAAAATTTAATGAAATGATTAAGGTGATATATCAGTCACATAAGTGGAGACAGAACTATAGAATTTTACATGTGAATGGGAGAGACACTCTGAAATCGACTGACATATCACCATAATAAAAATTTAATTATGATTGTATTTGCTTTATTAAACGTAATATATTTATCACAAAAATAGCACTATTTAAATGACATTTGTAAAACAATTGAATGTTAATATCTCAGAATAGTTTTACAAAACAATCAAATTTAATAAAAAAAATAGAAATAATATAATATCAATTATTAATTTAAATGGTACCGCACGTTATACAATAGAAATTTGTAATCAGATTGGTTCATGATTATTCCGTTTGAAATTCCCCAATTTCGAATTTCAGAATTGTATTGTATTTTAGTCTCTATATTGAGAATGGTTTGGAAGAATGTAATACTTTTATTGTAAAATACTTGTTGAATGCAATTGATTGAAAACATATGTGTAGAAAATCTTAAAATTTAGTTTACCAGTCTAAAAGTAAGAGAGTCATCTAATACGGGCCATCCTCTAATTCGGATCTTCTCTTTTTTTCTTTATAACGTTTAAATACTTATTGATTAATGACAATATGTGATTTATTACCAAAATGAACTAAATAAAAAGAAGTAATTGATTCAATAGTATATTAATAATTTTATAGACATATGCTAAAAATGCTACTTTATATGTAAAATTTTGTCAGACTTTATAAGTTAAAAACTATAAATTTGAAACAGTTAGAAAAATTCACTTATTATGATCGAACACAGGTAGAGTTACACGAGTCAGAAAGTGCACGATCCAGAAAATAATGTGCGCATGCGCGTCGCACTACTGCCAACTTAAAATTCTATTATATTTATCTTAAGTTGGCAGCAGAGCGACGTGCATGCGCACATCATTTTCTGGGTCGTGCACTTTCTGTAAAAAACATAATTTCTATTATCACAAGAAATGCCGATTATTTAGTAAGATGTTAAAATATGATTCTTATATTCAATTTTATATTATTATTTTGCATCTCTGTATTAAATGTTAAAATTAACATGAAAATATTTTTAAATTTAAAGTCAAAACAAAAATAAGTTTTTTTGTTACCCACATTTGTTAACATGTTAAATCAAGCCATAAATAAAATTGTAAAAATAAGATATTTCTTTTTTAATATTAAAATTCCACATAAAATACAATGAAAACAAAAATTTTAATCGCAGAACAAATGAATGACGATAATAATAGGGAGGATACAAAAAAATTCAAATGTCCAGAAAATTTGTGTGAAAAGAAATTTAAACGAAAAGGCCAATTAATAATACTTGCTCAAACACATTCGCAAATAAATAAACCGTATGATTGTCCTGTGTGTGACAGAAAATATTCAGATAAATCAAACCTCAATAAACATATTCGCATTAAATACCGAGGCATAATCCTTTATGAATGTCCCTAATGCCATAAAAAAATTATTGTTAAATCAAGTCTGCAATCACATATAGGCGAAGGTCTTAAAATATGTAAAGATAACGGTGATAAATTTGATTGTAAAAGACTTTTACAAGACCATATGCATACACATTGCTGAACGAAGTTACAAATGTGACCTTTGTCCCAGTACGTTCAAAATGAGAGTGCGTCTAAAAAGACATGAATTAATACATGACAGGAAAAAATTAAAGAGCAGCAGAAAATTTTCCACATAAGTCAATTTAAAATAACTTACTTCTACTGAGAGTTTAGATGAAAAAAATAAAGAGTCAATAGAAAGTGATGAAGTCCTGGACGATGATATTCCTTTTGATTTAATTACACAAAATATAAAGCCTATATGGCCAGAATGTGATAATTTTGTGTCTCTATATTGTGGAGCCAACTATCATACAGAATATGAGTTAGAGAATCATATGTAATACTATTTTTGAAGCAATGACGTAGGAGTTTTGATTAATTGAAACAGCTTTGCAGATATATGCAATTTACAAAAACTAACTACATTTAACATATGAGTTAAAATTTTGAAAGCGGTCACACCCAAATTGCAATTGTTTTTGTTTTTATCGAAAGTATGCTTGAACCAAAGGTTATGACTGTAGGATCCAATTTCCAAAAGGATTTTTTTTATATCCTTCCGTCTAATTGTTATAACAAATTGAACTTTTTTGCACTTTTTTTGAAAAAATCATATCTTTGAGCAGTTTAAACGGATTTTCATTTACGAAAGCTCATTTTGCGCGGAAATATTTAAAGTTAAAATATATCGAACAATATATCGAACATAAATTAAAAAAAATGATAAACAATGTATTTTTTATAAAAAAATAAATTGAAAAATTAAAATTCATCATGCTGTCAATGGCATAGAATAACCAAATTAAAACCCATTGAAGGGAAATGTAATATTCTACATTATCACGTTTCAAAAAAAATGCGACGCTTTTTCATCGAAATTAACAATAATTTAAACAGACCAGTGCACTGCATGGAGCGTTGCGTATCGTGACGTGCACTCTGCTGTAACGCGAAGATTATTATATTGCAACTCACTATGTTAATAATAAATAAACATATGAACAGAGCCGTTTTAAAAAATGTCCTGGCCCTAGTCTATGAAAAACGGGCCCCTATTAGATATTTTTTGTTGTTGTTAAAAAAGCATTTGTTTTGTTCTTGTATGAACTATATTTAACACAATTAATATTAATTATTCACATTCGTTTTTAATTTTAAATACGAAACTTTAAAATATTAAAATCTCTTAAAATTAACTACATTGGTTATTTTCTGGCTTTTAATTTCGCAAATGTATCGATCAATTCGTCATAACTTATGTCATTAACAATTTCACTTTCTATAAATAATAGCGCTAAATTTGTTGTATGTTCTTGTGTAAGTGTGGAACGCAATGTGCTTTTAATTCAAGTTAAAGCCGAAAATGATCGTTCCGCAGTACAATTTGTAGCAAAGTTGCATAAAAAAATACGCAATGCTATGTCTACGTTAGGATATGTAGATCGTAAACCATCTTCTCGAATCAACTTAAGCATTTCTTTAGGATTTTTAATACCATTTTGTTTAATGTATGAAGTGAAATGCAATAATTCAGAAGAAAAGGAATCGTTTAAATCACTTGAGTAATATTGCACAAGATTATCAGCGGATTTACGCGGTTCTCAAACCGTTATTGTCTGTAAGTTATGCAAAAATCGAAAAAGATCATTTAGTTCGGCGTAAGCTTTATAACGATTTTCAAAAGCAACTTTTAAATTGTCTATAATAACATAAAACACATTTAAGCAAAAAGTATCACTTGGTGATAAAGTTTCTTCCTCGTCTGGTTCATCGTGGAATTTCTTTCTCTTACGCAATCTTTTATATTCAACTTCGTACTGTAATTTTTTAGACAGTTTTGTTGCAGATTCTTCAAACAAATTGACCGTATCATCATTTCTTAAATTGTCTAAAAATCTTATAAGAGACTCGTAAATTTTGACAGCGGTCAGTAAATTCATGTCAGCCGATTGAAGCACTATGTCAGAACTATTGAAACGTTCAAGAATTTCGTTCCAAATGACAGTTATAAGAGCAATCTCACAATTTTCCATCTGTTTCATTAAAGTCGAAGCATCTCGCCTAGTTAACGCAGTATGATCTTCACTAGAATTAAGAAATTTCAGAGCTTCTTTAAAGTATAAATATCCTTTATACAAAGCATTCGAAGCATCTGCACGAGCTGACCACCTTGTTGTAGATGAAGTTTTAGGAACTAGTAGGTTTTTAGGTAACTTATCAGTTAATACTTTCCACCGATTAGTAGAACCAGAAAAAAAGTTATGGAACTCTTGAAGAAAACCAAAAAAATTAACAGCCCAAAGACAACATTGAGCTGCATTTTCACCAACGAGATTCAAGGAATGACTACAACATGGAACAAAATTTACTAAGTGATTCAATTCAATGATTTTTCTTTGTAAACCATTGTATTTTCCGGCCATATTGTGTGCATTATCGTAGGTTTGACCACGACAATTGATAATTTCTAACCCCAGTTTTTTCAAGATGTTGCAAACAGTAGTAGATAAACTTTCTGCATTATGACTATAAATATCTATAAATTTTACAAAACGTTCAACAGGTTCTCCTAGAATTTAAAAAAAATATTAGTTTATATATTGTTATTATTAACAAATTGATGTTTATTAAATCCCTTCAAAAATTACCTAATTTTGAAATGTATCTTATTATAAATGTCAGCTGGTCAACATGCGAAACATCGGGAGTGGTGTCAACATTAATGGAAAAATATTTAGATAATATTGCCTCTTCAATAATTGTTTTTTCCACCTTATTTGCCATAATCTTTACAAATTCATTGCAAATATCCCTAGATAAATAAGATGGATTTCCGATTCCTTTATTTCCATACTTATTTAAGTGCTCTTTCAAAAAAGGATCAAACTCACTTAAATATTCAATAGCACCTAATTATATAATAATCAACATTTAAAATACATAATTATAAATATTCAATAACAACGGTAATTACCGTTGCGGGGTGAGCCAATAATTTGATTGTCACCTTTATTCAAAAATAAAAAAACATAAAATGCCTATTTATATTAATATATACTTATATACAGGATGTGGAAAAAGTTCCGGGACATACAAATATCTCGAGAAATACGCATCGGATCGAGAAACGGAAAAATACGTATCAAATATTTTTTGAAAATTTATCCAATGATTTCAAACTCAACCCCCCACCCCCACCCCCTGGGGGTGGGGTGGGGCCAACTTTAAAATGTTAAATGGGAACCCCAATTTTTTCTTGCACATTTGGATTCTCAAAGAACTGATCACGGCTTCTCTGCGGCTGGACCGTGAACTACGTCTTATTGTAAGAGACAGAGTAGTGCAATTAGACTTCATTGTACTCTCAGCAGTTGAACTGGAAAGGTCTGTAATAAACAAAGTAGGTTAAGATGCAACACATAAATGAAAAGGAAAGGATATCTATTTTGATAATGAGAGGTTGGGGTGATTTGCAAAAAACTTATCATGATGTACAACATCTTTTTAACGATACTTTTAGAGTTGGACAACAACCGATTTCAACATCAACTGTGGAAAGGACAGTTACAAAGTTTGAAGAAACAGGTCATGTTAAAGATCGGGATAAGTCAGGAAGACCAACAGCAGCAACAAATGACGATAAATCCTTAGAAGTTTTATTATCATTTCTTGAGGATCCACACTTAAG
>JABFPM010000892.1:0-24101 GCA_022817325.1 Idris sp. 1 HC-2018 | reverse complement strand
AAAAGTTTAATATTTTTTTTTTTTTTTTTTTTACGAAATATGTGATTTGCAAAGTTTATTCCATTCATTTTTTTAAAAAAAAGCTCATCGTGAAGTTGCAGTTGGCACATCGAAAATGCGTACGCATTTATGTCGTCTGCTTACTCAGATGCTTGAAGTTGTATGCTTAAGCTAAACTGTTATACAAATGCGGTAAATTTGAATTATTAAACTTATTTGATCTAATTCGAATTAGTTAAAATTATAAAGAAAATGAATCAAGTTTTTTAAAATAAAATTTAAATAAAATTGAACTATTATTTTTATTTCATGGGTATTTTCATGAACTATGAGATTACATTTTATAGTATGTAATCTAAATCTTTGTGTTCATTTGCAAACTAAACCTGTAAATATAGGAGAGAAAATGAACCAAAAAAGATGATTACCAATTTAAATAAAATTAATAAACTTATAAATAAATAAATAAACATATTTATATAAAAACAAAAATGAATTTACAAATACAAAAAGTTTAACTGAAAATAAATAATAACAAATATATATTTTATTTTATAGGAAGAATATGAAATAATATTTATTTTACGAATTAAAATTTTGAAATTAATGTTAATTAACGTAATAAAATTACAAATAAAAGTTGAAATAAATAAATGTTGTATTAAATCTTTCATTATTATATAAGAAGCGTTATGCAAGCATTAAAGAGGGGGGGGGGGAGTGGTAAATATTAATAGTTTCAATTACTGTGAAATTATTTATATTGTTAAAATTCAAAATTTCGATAAAAATCTCGAATGTATTAAATTTAAAAACAATGATAATAATAACTTTAAATAAAGAGAATTATTTGCATAAATAATTAAATTAAATATGTATATAATAATTAAATAATAAATAAATTAAAACTCAGAAAATTTAATACCTGAGGTTTACTGCCCAGGCAGCAAAATATTGTTGGCACGATATTGGCACGATGTCAGCCAACATCGGGTGACATTGCCAGACAATGTCGAACCAATGTCAGGCCAATGTCGGAATGTAACACCTAGACGACATCGAAAGACAACATTGTTTCTGCATAGTCAGCCAATATTGTTCCAATGTTGGCAGACAACATTGATTTATTTCCAAGGTTGAAAAAAATTGTATATTATATAAAAAATATATATATACTAATTATTATTATCCAGATATCAGCCAAACGACAATTAAAAATCAAAAACAACGAATGTCATGATAATTTTCATTATTTTTTAATTTTTTTTACTACTAACTTTTACTTTTAGATTTTTAAAAATATTACGGTAAAATATTACGCCAATTAGTTCATATTCATGCGCTACCTTACATTTGTCTATTCTTTTATAATCATTTTTTGAATAATTTTATTTCTTAGATTTTTATTTTACATTTTTTATCATTTTAATTACTAAAAATAGCAGGGGGCGCGCCCGGAGGGCGCGCTTCATCATCTAGTAATGACAAAAACTAAATTAATTCGTTGACAAAATTAATTAGTTTTTTTAATAAATATTTATAATATCAAAGTTAACAGGGAATTTAATTTTCCAGCAAAAATACAACTTTGAACCAAATACAATATTTTCATAAAACTACACCAAGTAATTAATTTCCAATCAAATAAAGAAATATTTCATTGACTGATAATAAGCTTTTTTTCATAAATGAGAACAAAAATGAGCAGTAAATTATTTAAAAATTCCAAAAAAGCAACAAATCAACAAGAAAATATTAGCTGTAATTTTGCAACCAATATAAAAGAAAATTGTTAAGCAATGAAACAGTCATACGTAAATGCAATCGGAAGAGGTTTTCATACATTTTTGCAAACTTTTCATATGTGTTGATCACGTTCGCATGATTTCACGTATCTCAGAGGTTTAATGGAAACTGCACGTGATAAGCTGGCTACGTGCCGCTAGTCACCACCATTTCATATCTATCGTTATTCATAATCGATTACGATGAATGCTCGAAAGACTACTCCGCATACTAGTCGGCCTAAAGTGATACCGAAACAGCGAAACTCGTTATGGAATAATAATATCATTTACACAGCAAACGTACAAGTCAACAAATTTTAAGAACATTTAGATGCAAAGTCGATAAACCACGAATGAAATGTAAACCAAATATATCACTGAATGTATATCCAAAATTGAAATATATACAATAAATTATAAATTTAAAATTCATGTCACTTAATATAAATAACTTAAGTTAATATCAATTTATTGAATAAGCTGTACAAAGTTATAAGCCAAATTATCAGGAAAAATGTTCTTTTATTACCTTGAACAATAAACTACTGAAACCAATTGAAGTCTAATTAAAGCCTTAAATCTGCATACAAATCCAAAATGGATACGATATCCAATTTGATTGCGGAAAAGCTACTAAGTTCTGCTTATTCAAAACTTGGTTAGGTCTAATTAGAGCCTCATAAACTTTTATAATAAAAATCTTATAATACTCAGAAGCAATTATTATTAAATGAAATTGACTGAGGTTAAAAAAATAAATTTCTTTAAAGGTACGATACTAAAAAAAAGCACTCGAACATGACAAAAGCGATAACAACTGGTCGGAAAGTTCGTTTTATTTTTTATTCAATAATTAATTTTATTTAAAAAAGAAAGCAACTGCAATAAATTATCAGTCGACAAGTGCCAAACGTGGCTGCGACTCCTATACTTCTTCCTGCCCCACCGGATTAGTCTGGCGACGATGCCTCGCGGTCGAACGAGCGAAGCGGTTTGAAACGGCGCGAGCAAACAAACGACCCTCTAACGAACTGCTGTACTATGCAAACGCGTATTATAGCACAATGTCCCGTGACGTTTAAATGGCCCGCGTAAGCTCCGACCTGCATCGTTGCCATGGCTCTCCGGATCTCGTCACTTGCAGAGTACTTATGCTCCAAATTAGCTACATTTTTTTTTTTTTTTTTTTTTTTTTTTTCATACAAACTTCGACGTCTTCATTATAAAGTATTGTCGATTATAAAGAAACATTTAATTGCATTTTAGCTTAATTAATTGGATCTTGGGAGAAAAAGCACACACCCAAAGATTAAAAGTAAATTGGAAAATTTCCCTCTTTTTCAATTTCTCATTAGCTGCAAAATACACAGGTCTGTTGACCCACTTGCTCAAAATATTCGACAGCTTTAATGTTTAAAGAAAATTTCCATTTACTTAATTGTCAAATGAAATATCAATAAGTGGATTCGTTTTCCGCACTTGACTTACGGCTGATTAAGTTGCTTTAAATATTTCACAACGAATACCTTTCATGAATTATATATAAGCAATTTCTACAGATATTTTTCTTTTGGCCGTAAAAATAATCGAAAAATTTCTAATAATACCGCGATATTTCTATTTATATTAATTTGCAATTTTAAAGGTTTCATCTTTTATTTTTTTATTCGATTCAATTTTGTTGTGCTTTTGAGAAACCAACGAACAAGGAAAATATAGTCTAGAAAGTGTCCTCTGAGTTCCAAAATTTCGATTTTTTTACTACTACAATAAAATTATATGTAGCATAAATTAAAATAGCTTTTGATAGCATTTTTAAGGCTGTCAACCTTAAAATGTCTAAGGCCACCACTATTTTTCAAGTATTTTAAAGGCCGCAAACCAGAAAAAATGGTTTCAAAAATGTTCTCTATGTCAGAAATGTTTCGATTTTTTACGGCTAAAAAAATCTGTAGAATTGCTCATATATGGTGGCAAAAAGTAAGCAAATGTTTAATGAACAAGTTTTTTTGGCATGCAAATGTACATTACTTTTGGTAAATTTTCCATTTTTTTGCAGCACTTTTGACATTAATGATTCTGATATGTTTTTTTATTATTTTATTTATTTATTTATTTTCTTTTCTTTTTCTTTTTTTTATTTAAGCCGCAAAGAGCATGTATCGGACTCGAGTCGAACAAATTAGACCGACTAAATCGTGAATTCCCGTTTGTACTTCGAATAAATAATTAAGTCCGTCTAATAAAGAGCCTATAGATATATGTACCACGTCTGCGTAGCAAGTGTATTAATATTAACCGTGTATGGCTCAAACGTTAGAGGAAATTAGGTTAACCAGTTGCCAAGTGCATTTTGGATCCTCATGCTCCATGGACATGGCACATGACACAATATTCTTGCAAGCCGTGCATTTCACTAACTAATAATGTATGTTGCATATCAAGACCAAGAAATTTGTTTTTTTTCTTTGCATATAGCCAATTTAAAATATACTCCTTTTTTATAGCAAATTTTTTTCTCTTAATAAAAGCACAACAAATTAGTGAAAGTTTTTTTCACGAAAAATTTAGTTGATTTTGAAAAAAAAAAAACATGTACAAACGAAATAAAACGTGTTTTTAATTGATATCACGAATTATTTTGCTTGCAGGCAATGATGACATAATGGATCAGTCTGATGGAACTGTTTAGATAAGATAGTCAAGGTTGCATTCATAATGCTTTGTCAAATTTGATGTTAAGATTATTGCCAATTAAGGTAATAGCATAAATATGTTAATATTCCAATTCAAATTAACATATTAATTAACAAGAGTTTCAAGAAAATCTCATCTAAGAAAAAGAAAAAAAAGAAAAGAAAGTAACTTTAAATTAAAATGAAATTTTATTTTACGAATAAAATAAAATCTTTAATAATTTGCTGCTGAAGGTGAGACAGCAGAAACTGTGTCAATTTTGTTTCTTGAATGTTCGGGTTAAAAGTAAAAATGTGTAGCAAAATTTTTTTAATCAAAAAGTGTAATAAATTACGCACGTTTGGCTGTTTACTGCCAGTTATTAATTGTATTAATATAGTAACATTCTTTTTATGATAATTAAATTATTCTTGCAAAATGAAAATTTTGTTCTTACAATGCAGCGTGTTTAAAAGCCAACGCAACTTAATTAAAAATGCTCAACTTTTAAGTAAAACTTATTTGTCAAAGAAATTTAATTCTTTTTAGTACGAAAACTTTACATGGCATAACCAATTAAATGACATTTTCTTATTGAAAAAAGTTTGTTACTAAGACTTCATTATCGAAGAAATCAAAAGCTGATTTCATCTTTTTTTTGTACAGTAAAATACAGTATTAATTCTTCAATAATATTCATTAATAATTTAATTTTTTTTCTTATATTAAATCATTTTTTTTTAGTTAGTTTGAAAAGCAGGTTACAATTAGAAAACTTCGGGTTGATGAAACTTGTGAAAGTTACAAATATATTTGCAACTTGAAGAACAGAAGTGTAATTCGTTTTCAAATATATCTGCGTCGAATGGAAATTGACAAATTTGCATGTCAGATGCAAAGTCGCGCACAGCGAAGAAAATGAAAACAACTAACTGCGGGAAAGAAGTTTTGCGTGGCAAATCCGGATTGTTAAACGACAAGAAGTTTTAGATAAGATATAACGAATTCCGGACTATTATTTCGCGGGAGAGAATTTTTTATCATTGTTGTAAGTAGCACTTGAATTCAATTCGCAAATCATTTTTAGCCAAACCAAAACTTCAACTTTTAACTCTCTCTGTGCCATTGAGAGTTGAGAATCATTATTTAAGTACACGCTTCAGTGAAATATTGTTCAACAGCTTTTCACTGAAAAGCGTTCGTCTTGCGTCAAGGATGGTATTAACCTCATTCAATGCTGAGATAACTTTTTTTTTATTCAACTACTCCTTCTAACTAAAAACCGAATAATTATTAAAATTAAACTTTACTAATGATACGCTATAATACCCAACCATAATATTATTTTAGTATTAAAATCTGCGAATAGACCACCATTATAAGGATTACTTAAACAAAAATTTAGCTTCACAAGTATAATACCATCATTATAATATAATGTACTTTTATTATGAATTTACAGTTGATTACAGATATCTATCTGTTTCTACGTTATATAACACAAATTTATTTTATTCAAAACTGCATGAACGTTTAAATTCAAATCATTATTTTGCATCTGTTCTTTACAATTGTATGAAATATTAAATTGTTAACGTACACTATTCAAATAAATTTGATTTAACAGTTTCAATTTGCAAAATCATTTCAATCGTTCATAACTTAATTATATTTTCTTTTATACGATATTGCACGAAATAATTCATTATTGTTTAATTAAAAAAAAGATTGCATTTTACTTTAAAAATACATTCATTATACGAAGACTTATTTTTAATTTTCTGAAATAGACATAATAAATTTGATCACATCAAATTATTATTTGTATGAAAAAAAAATTAAATTATCCGATTGAACTTGATGAGAAATGAAATTTCAAGTACATTACTCCAGACAGATATAAATAAAAATTAATTACCGATTAAATTTTATCGACAACAAAAGTTATAGTGCGCAACCATTAGTCATTTTGAAACGGGTCTTTTATTGTTGAAAAATTCTCGTTGGCGAAGCCGGAATTGTGATCTTTAAATCGAGAAAAGCATTTTTCAAACGATGCCCTGGCTCATATATTATTTCCGTAGAGCTTGCAAAACTCACGCGGTGCATTAATTGGTCATAAATTTAGTTTTCCACATTAATCGTTTATCTTGGCTATCTCACGCAGACTCTCATTCAAGATGAGATTAAAATATTTAACGCTCAGAGTTATTAACATAGATAAGCATATTCTGTTGAGTTGTCAACGTACGCTATAAAGCCAGTGATGATACAAAAATTTAAAAATATAACCGATACACAATTTTGACGGGATCTATTTTGTAATTTCATTTTGCACTGATTAATAAGTCGAAATATTAAATAGTTATATGCTTTGGAATTATTTAGCTGATTTTTGTTTTATTCTCCCATTATATGGATTTAAATTAAAAATTAATCTTTCTGTTTGACTTTTATAAAGTTGATTGTACATTTTTATCAAAAAATGAAATACAATTAATTGAGTTTAATCAACAATTTAGGATTGATTAAAGCACAATCACTGTGTGTAATTTTATAAAATTACGTGCAAATTAATTAATAGCAGTTTATAATAAATGGCTCAACTGTGTGCAGTTACACATTATTGAAATAATTTGAATTTCGTCGTAAAGTTGAATGGGATGATTAATTCACGTATGTAATTTGTGATTACAGGTCGAACTCACGACCCGACCTACATTCTCTACCGTTTAGGCGAACGACTGTCTTCCGGCTCGAGACAATACGTGGAAACTGGAAGAACGGACGGCTTAGATACGGGGAGGGATTTCCCAAATACACTTCATGCATTCACCGGGCCATCGATTCCTCAAGGCGAAGGAACCAGCATTGCTCGGGCTTTTCTCGACGGAAACCACACTTTGATCAGTGTCATGGCGAGAATCAATCCAAGTCCCGATTGGTTCGTCGGAGTGGACTCTTTTCAGCTCTGTGTGGAAGACAACTGGGTGGACACAGTCACAGTTGAAGTAATTTTCTTTATTCTGACAAATTCATGTTCCTTCTTATAACAATTTTGAACCATTGAAGGAATTATTTTTACTGATACCAAATTTAACATCACTAAAGTCACCAAATTTAATTTACAGAACCCACATTTAAGTTCAGTAAAAGAAAAGTCAAATTTACTTAAACCACATTTTACATTCAATAAAACCAAATGTAAATGAATTGTAACAAGGAGAAAGTTTGGATCTACTATTATGATGATGAATAAATACAATCTGTCAGTGTTAACATTTAGTCTATTTTAATTTTTTTAAAGTCTCTCGAAGTAGCTTCTCGAAGTAGAAATGATCAATGCCTTTTATTTGTACACTTTTTATGCTGAAAATTTTTTTTTCTATCAGTTTATATGAATGGTCTAGCAGGACAGTAAGTCCTCGTACATCATCTCAAACATGCTAAAGTGCTCAAGACATTCTGTCTTTCCGGCATGACGCTGTACAATCCATCATTAAGAACAAGGCTATTATGCTGCGAGCGACCCATTTTACAAATATGTGCCGGCTTTATCAGAAATAGTGATAGGCTTACGCTCATGCATATTTCACGTTACGTTTATTGATTTGTCTTTCTTCATTAGCAAAGAAAAATATTCACGAGCCATTTGCATATTAATTATTAAATCATCACTTCTCCAATCAAAATCTTACACTTTTGATTAGCTTTTCTCGAGGCTTAATTTTTATTTCATGTATGAACATTTTTTTAACATATTTATGCAATTTATTCCAAATAATTTCAGCATATTTTACTACAAACATTCTCATTAATTACGTACATTTTGTAAATCTAATATTCAAAAACATTATTCGGTTGATTGTTTTAAAATGAATATACATTATTGCCCTCTGGGTTGCATTAAATTTTCGATGCATCAAATAAAGTTAAAGGTAATTTGAATGAAAATGACTTTTTTAATTTTAAAGTTTATTTTTGTAATTTCCTCTTTTTAGTATTTATTTGTGTTAAAATTAAAAAATATAATTATAATTAAGGGTTCAGCTTTTTGAATAATTACATTGCGCTCTTTTTTTCTAATTTTTGTTCATCATATCTATTTTTCATCACCATTTTCTCATTCCTTATAATTACATTAATCTGCAGCACTGTTCTTTATATGTCGTTCATTTATTACTTTTCTCATATTCCTTTCTTCTACACGCTGAATCAGATTATAATGTTATGGCATTTATTATGTATATGACTTATTTTAATAAAATGTAATTTTGTTCTGTCCAATTTGTTGTTATATAATGTTTTTACATACAAAGCTGTGAAAATAATTATAAACAAAATGCTCAAACTTTTTTTTAACATAAAAGTGAATCTTTTAATATATATTTACATCTATCTGAGAAATTTTGACTTCATTTTTCCATTTGTGTATCACGTTCAGAGTTAACTTTGAGCATCTTTTATAACTTTTGTTGCTTTACACTTTTCTCAATAACAAAATATATTATTTATATTCTTTGCTTTAGAAATTTTTTTATATCTTTCATTGTTAATAAAGAAAGCAACTTCTTTACTGTTATTTTACATTGCTTATATAAACCTTTTATATAATTTTCTTTTTATTTGTCTTGCATTACTGATCCATTTTCCAAAAGACATCAAAAATCCATAATATAATATTGATCAAGTTTTATTTTTTCAATTGAAGTAGTAATAATAAAAATGTAAAGCAACATTTAGATCAAATCAAAATGTGACTTTTAGATATGCAATACATTCTGTTCTAAAAAATTGATTTATTATACAATTCTAGAATCGCATAATTTTTTATTTTATTTTATTTTCAATTCAAGATAGCTGCAGAATCTATCGAGTCTTTTCTAACTGATGTAAACGAAGAGAAATTGATTGCTGTGTTACTCGAAGTTCTAAAGCGAGCTCTTATTCAGTATAAAAGTAGTTTTCACATGATCCTCAGCCTTTTTTCTTTAGTACAGAGCATGTACTCAATTTCAATGAGTGTGCTTAAGTACGCACATGTAATTTCAACAACATAAGCTTTCTTTGTACTAGAAGTAAACTTCGCACCTCTGCATAAAACTAAATAGAAAAAATATTAACTCAATTTTTGTTATTAAAATAATAATTTTATTAGTCTTCTACGAAAAGAAATCTCTCAAACAGTAACTCGAATCAAAATTTATTAATTTGTTTAATATTTATCTGATTATATTTCTTAATTAACTTATGAATCATGTTCAGAGTTATTTGCAGAGTAATTACACTTTTAATCCTAAAATAAAGTCAGAAGCCACAAATTTCTGTGTTTCCTGATATACGTTATTTATATTTATTTGCTTTTCCTTTTGTACCATCAAACTTTCTTTTTTTTTATATATATATATATATAAAATGTATAAATTTAAAGAGCTTGTACATCGTAAGCTTTGGCTCGTCTCAACTCAGTCGTTTCAACTTGCAGTTAGATCCTTTAGACGGCGGTACAGATAATGGCTTCACATTTACGGCTGCCAACTGGCCAACACAACCACAGGGAATTGCGTACAGAATCACATCGCGATATCCTGCTCATCCCGCTGGGAGCTTTTACTATCCGAACCTGTCACGTCTGCCACCTATTGCTACTCTCACCTTCACAAAGGTACGTGAATCACCACAAATTTTCATTCTTTTCTCCGATATTCATATAGTCTGTGTGTACATATATATCAACTTGTGTGATATAGTATATCAAAGATGAAACTAACTTGCTGACCAAACACAAAAATTTATCCGTCAACTTGAAAAATAAAACTTAAAAAATTCGAAAGTCAAATTTGAAAAGCTTGAGTAAAATTTAACAAAGAACTTTAGTAAAATTGAAAAAAGAAATGTAGTAAAATTAAAGAAAAACTCCAGTAAAATGTATATTGATATTAGTTGAAGACAAATATTATAGAGTGAGAATTATTGTCATTTTGTATACTGCGAGTGAATTAGTGATATCTCACGAGGAACTTGATTGAGATTTACTTTGCTAAGTGTCACGCCGAGTTGTACTTTACATAAGTTTTATCAAGCTCCATTATACTAGTATTCTAAGATAGTTTCGAGTGCAATCCAGTTTCCGTGTCAAATTACTTGCTCGCGAGGTGCCCGTCCCCGCTCGCGTGACACACTCGATCCCAATGCAACCTCGTCCGCTGCCTCTCATCGTCTCGTACGTTAAATACATTTTCCAGTCGGGTATACTCTCTACAGCGTCTCCGGAGACGCAGCGAATATTTATTTACTGAGACGTGCTCTTTCTCGTTTGTGACACCTACAGAGGAAACGACCTAAGTGCTTCAAATTTAATGATTTGTTAATTGTTTTCAACTGTCTGTCTGCTTTTTGTGTGTTATTTTTATTATTATAAAAGTATACAATTTTTTAGAAACTATTTCTAAATTATAGAAGAGAAATTATCAAATTTCATTAGAAATGTTGTAATAAATTTATGTTTAAACTAAAAATGATTAACTTGTGTTTAAACTTGTATATTTTAATATTAATTACTTTACTTACACAACTTAAATTGATTCGTTATATAATTTAATAAATTTGTTCACATTATATATTTTATCATCAAAATCATAAAACTATTTTGATATAATTAATATTATATTTTGATAAAATTAATTTGCAATTTGTGGTAGTTCATAAAATTACAAGAATTTTTGAACAATATTTGCAATTATAAGATTTCATAATTAATAGTTAAAATAATTTAAATTGAATACGTAGTTTAATTAAAAGTACAGATTTTTAAACTATCATTTAGAAAAAATAAGCATATGAATGGGATAAACAAACACAAAAATGAGTTGATTTAGATCTGCCTCATATGCCGCAAAGTCATCTGCCACTATTTTTTTCGTACACGCGTCATACTTTTCATAAACGAAATTCATTTTTGTGTACACACAATAGGTTTTTTACACAAAGTTACTCATTAGGGAGTCCGTTATTTCTCAAACTTTTTGAAAACAAAAATGTCAGAAATTTTTCGAATCTGCGTCACAAAAATAGGAGTTTCCTATTACGATGATATTTTTTTAGTATAAATTCTTGTGCTACACGGAATGGTTTTTTTGTACAATAGTCGTACAAAAAAGTACTGCCGTCGTATGAAAAAATATTTTTGTAGGTTAGCCTTTCGGTTTTAGTCAATGGTTGGAAACTGTGACCTCCTCACAAAAGTTTCAAGGAGTTTTAAAGAGTTCCAAAGAGTTTCAAAGAGCTCCGAAAATGCTAAAATATTGTAAGTAATTTTAATAATATTGCATATATTTTATCAACAAATTATGATAAAAAAGCACGTATACCTCAAAGTTCCAATTTTCATACTTAATTTATATCGAAAATTCAAGATTAAAATAATGAAACTGAAGTACGCAATGCTATGATTGAGAACCAACTGAAATGTATAACTTAAATAATTGAAGTTTGCTGTTTTTCCATACCCAAAATAATCTTTAAAAACCAAATCTTAAAGTTTTACTTCCATTATCTCAACTGCTAAATGTCAAAATCAATGTTTTTGTAAATTTCTATTTTGTAACCCTAAAACTTTTAAAAAGCATTAAATAATCACTCTTAGAAAAAATCCACTAATTATTAGAAGACGTTCCTCTAAAAGTGATTCCTCTAAAGAGAAGAGTTTTCTTCTTAAAAATAAATGAAATTTTACTAAAGACTAGAAGAAAAATGTCTAAACATTAAATGATATTCATCTATTCTTCAGCGGAAATCCTCTAATTGTTAGCGGAATGTTGGCAGCGCCACATTTTGAAATTATGTCATTTACTTATGCTTGGTTTGATTATTTATATTAAAAGTGAATAAAACTCAGTTCTTTTTATATTTTTTTATTGTTCAAACGTTCTTAATTTTTGTTAACATACATGAAGCAAGGTTAATTAGTCATGTACAAATATATACAATAAAATGTAAACTAAAAACTTAATATTCTAAACTTTAAAACGCAAGCGACAATCTTCAGGTTAGTTTAAACATTCTGAATCAATTTTGGTTATGTCGTCTGTGTTTTTGTTTAGTACAATTTACTGAGTTTTCCATTATTATAACTCTAGCTTATAAAAATAACTAGACAAATCATTATTTTTTTATTTTATAAAATAAATAAAAATAAAATTTTTCAGAATAAAATTATTTAGCAAATAATTTTTGTTTAGTCGGAACAAATTCAACTTGTCAAACTTTTGTATAATAGTTTTTGGAACGACATCAGAATTGATTATTCCAGGCTGAAAATTTCATTGCCAACAACTTACTGAAGATAGGTTTTCTTCAGAAAATTGTGTACGTCATAAAGCATAATGCATGTCATTTTCGCCACACTATTTTACAAATCTCATATTAGTATTGAAATACAATATTCAAGCGTAAAAGGATTTTTCTATATCCTATATGCTCTCATAGAAACCACATCGAGATGCTCAAAACTGATTGCCCATTTTCCATTTCATACTTAAAGTTTCACACTTTCACTTAAATATGCCCAAATAATTTGTCTTTACTGTTTTCAACATTCAAATCAAAATCTTGTATATTATTTTCTTTCGATTTGTCTTTTTTCAGTAAGTTTCACTGATTTGTCAGTGAATTTTTTTTTTTTGTTTCATTAAAAATTCAGACTCAGAGATTCAAACTGTACCAAGAATATAACGTCTTTTAGAGTTGTTAAGTCATGAGCCTGCTACTTAAAACGCTAATATACACCTGTCCATAATTCATTAGTTATAATTAATTACAGATATTTATTAGGTTTGGAATGACTCGAGCATACATGAGGTCAATATGAAGCGTCCTCAACGGATGGCAATTAAATTGTCCTGACGTTGGCCGTCATTGGACTAGTTAGCTTGTGTCCCTCGATAGATAAAGGCAAATCACGGCGCACTGCAGATTAGCGAGATTTCGAAGCACCTCGAATCAACGTCGACGCATTTAGATAAGCCTCGCAAGACAAATGCTTCACACACTAAATAAGTCGGATCTAATACTCACCTAATAATTTATCGCCCCTAAGATTTTACTGTTTGATTAAGAAAATGAATATACTGGACATTTTTTAACGCCAACTAATGGCAACGTCTAAATTATTATCAGCTTTAAGTCTTGCTAAAATCATTGATAAATTCAAAATGTAAACAATTTTTTTTGTTTCAACAAAATCTGCTGGCCTGGATTTTTCGGCAACCCGATCGGATTGTGATAGCATAATTTATACACAAGTTTTGATTCAATTTCTATTTCTTCGTCTGCTGTTATCTTTTATCTAAAAGCTATGCAAAACTGCTTGAAGAAGCTTTTATAACAACAAAGAACGCCGGCCGTCTTTTAGGATGATAAAGAATGCATGTTATTCATTCCGCGTTTTTCTTTCCAACATTGGCAAATCCGATTTAAAAATAAAGTAACACCGTGAGGGTGCTCTCTCTTGCTATATTCGAGGCACGCGTGAACAGGTATACAAATGTTACCTGGCGACAATTGGCAAAATAACATCCAACTTGCATGCATTTGTGATTTGCACTCTTGCATTTTATATTAAAATATAAATTTTATTATTTTAAATCATTCAAGTTACACAATTTGTTGCTGAAGTAAGACCCTATTAGGTTTGCAAAATTTACATTTCCAAACAAATAGTTTTTGGTTTTACTTGAAAAAATTTATTTAAAAAAGTAATATTCTTTAAAACGAAATATTTTAAATACAAAACAGTTTGTTTCATGAACAAAGCATTTGTTGGGTTCACTTCTCTAGTATCAATTAGGAAACCTCTTTAATGTCTTGATCTGAAACATGATACTGCTTATCCTGTAATTCAAGTTTGTGCTATTAGACTATCTTGCATTACGATTATTTAGGGTGGCCAATAAGTTAATGCTTATTTTCCAGTAATTAAGGAGATAAGTTAAGCTCAAACTTTCAGCTTTATGCAAAAAATTATTATTATTACTATTAAACAAAAATTTGTTGGACAAGAACTTATTTCTCAAGAGAGATGCAAAAAAATGATATCACAGTTGAAAGTACAGATTCATAAGTTAAATTTAGCGAATTACGTACTTTGCAACAAAAATTATTGTTAAAAAATTCGATTAAAAAAACCACTTTTTTTGTGAAAAATTTGGCCACAAAATTATAATACAACATAATTTTCCGGGGGTCAAAGTACATCGTATCCAATTTCGCAGGAAACTCAAAGCTGTCAGAAGCATGAAAAATTTGGCCCACTCGATCTAACTTTCATTTGTTTTTTTTTTTCTCTCGCTCTGTTATCAGTTTACTGGAGGGCCAAAAAGTAAGCCGATATCGTTTATACGCACACATTCTTGGCTGAATTTACGAGCACCTGAAACTAATGTTCGTCTGTAAGAAGCTATATATATATATATGTGTGTGTGTGTGTGTACTTTTTTTCTTCTATTTTCGACATAATATATTCCAGGAATAGTGAACTGAACACTGGCCGGAACTCCCCCCATTATTTCGTCTAACCCTTGCTATGTATGGCTCTAAACCACGAGGTAATATAGCTGCGGTTATGCGGCACTGTGCCCCTCGCCGTAAAGCAGCACCAAACGAGTAACATTGCCGTTTTATGTGTGAAGTAAAGCTGAAACAATGGCTCATGCGATTGCGTTATACGCGCCTACTTCCGCCAGCCATTTTAATTCCGCGCTTTCAAAGTTATGAAAATTGCACTTTCAATGTTTCTTGATTTACAATTTGGGCAATAAACTCGCCAAATTTATCTCACTGAACAAATGTTTAATGAATTAATAAAAGCACAACAACAAAATTTTCATCCATAAATCTACTCTACAAAATAATAATACTCTGGGTAAACATAATCTCAACCGATAAGCCGGTCATTTATCTTCACGTGTTTTCTGGAAAGACAAAAAATTTTGAAATTGCAATTTGCACAGATCCATGTAAATTGAAACGAAATGTTTTCGCTATTTGGCAAATAGCTTTTTGACTCTATTTAAAAATTTTAATTGAAAGCTGTTTATTCAATCAACCATGATGCTATTTCCGCCGAGTGAGTTCTAATTTTTGTTTCTGCAGTCATCGTTCAATGTGGAAATAAAATTTTTATCGAATATCGCTGGATTACATATATGTATTTAGGTATTACAAAATGTGTGCAGACATTGGTCTGTATGTAAATGACACCGCCGTTCATTAACGAAGCATGTATCGTGTGGACCTAACATACGAAACATAGCACAGGAAGTCTGCGCGAATTACGTTCCACGGGGTGTTGGATCTGTATGGATAAGCGTGTCACGCAGCAACAAACTCGAACAACTCACATAAATTTGTCCGATCAGTTTTTGAAATTGCGTTTAGCTGGTTGACTTCAACATTCGAGACAAAGGCCATATTCAAAAGGGGCAACGAACGTGACCAAGTGGACAATGTCTGACCATTTGCCAATTGCTACTACTGGTCACATTTAACTTTCAGTACGATTTTTATCCAATTAATTTCTTTTTTTAACAAATACTCATTTACAATCCACAAAAGGAAACAACTTCTTCAAGTATTTCGATTGTGAGATTATTTGTATCAAGATACGAAATTTACTTTTTATTATAAAATAAACATTTTTTAACACAACTAGATCAAAAAAAGTTTTTTGCATACAGTTTTCACGAAAAAAGAATATACCTACAGAGTCTAACTTTTTGTAAAATAAAAAGATTGGCCAAAATTCTAAATTATGGATTGTACTTTACGTCATGTGAGAGTTTATTAATAAAAGTAAATGTTTCTTCAGTAATAATAAAATTTGTTATCAGTTTTGGCGTTTACAAATTGATGCTTTCAACTTTTCTTATTAACTTTTTAATAGTTGATGAATACATTTTTCAATTTTTACAAAATACTTATTGTTTAGACTAGCGTTTAACACAATCAAAATTCTTAATAAATAAAATAAAATTGAAATTGGGAATCTAAATAAAAAAAAAGTTAAATAATCAAGTTTAATTTTGCTCGAAATATAATAACATGATCAAAAAAAATTCATTTCCTTTAATGGCTGCGAAAAAAAATTTATGTTTGCAACCCCTTAAATGGTCGGAAGATTCTTTATACCTGTAATTTTCGCATGCAACTTGAAACAATCGATATTTCATTCGGAGAAAAGTATTAACAAAATTAATGTATCGTATAAATTGAAACTCATTTGTTTTACAACGCGAGGACACAATGATTTTTAGTAATGAAATTTACGAGCCAAGTTGGACATGCTACTGTAAATTTACACACACGGACACCACTAATAGAAAACTATGGAAATTGTATACTTAGGTAAATTGCATTAGCGAATATTTCAGTTTATTTTAATTTTCACACGTGTACTTAACGAAATTGAACTGATAATAAATTATGTATTATACATAAATTATATTGAGTTTTCAATTGAATTGTCAAATTATCTACCAAAATTAGGACAGTTTTGAGAAAATAAATAAATTATTTCCACTCAAATTTTGTTGTAAAATACAACAAAATATAAAACAAGTTTCCAAGCCATTTCGTTGATGACCAAAATGTCCTGAAACATTTAAAGTAAATCTTTCTCTCAGATGTTAAATTATGCTGCTGTTCAGCTGCTTACGAGAAAGTTTGTTCAAATGTCTAAGTGTATTTCTGTTTCTCTATATACGTACTTGATGGTATGTTTGATTGTGACACGAATGCAAAAAAACTACAAGACACGATTCAGAAAAAGAAATTTGTTGAAATCAAACTTTTTATATAAAAGAAAAGCACAACTGCATTACTTGAAATTTGAAATTAAAATATTCATACCGCTGGTTTTCTTCGTGAAACAGTTTATTAAAATCCATGTCCTAAAAAGCTATCTCAAACGAAATTCTGAATGTTTAATGGTCCTTTGAAAAAATCCATCACCTGAGGTAAATCAAGCTCAATGATCTAATTGTCTTTCAAGAACAAGTTTCATTCGAGAAAATTATATTGTACCCAATTACGATCGATTTTTTTTTCACCATATCAGCCATTTTCTACGTGATTTTCCGATGTTCAGAGTTTTATATTTCTCTTCAAATTATTCTCATAATCGCGAAATTATAGCAAATCAATTGTCACAGTTATTTTAACTATAAAACACAAGCAATTATATAAAAATTTGTTCGATCCATATTTATTTGATTTATATTTTATAACTGTAACATTTCAAAAGAAAAAAAAGAAAACTTGATACAAAAAGTTTGGCAAAATAAATTGTTAGCCAAGGGGAAAGCGAGAGACTAATAAACGCTACTTCCAAATATTCTTCCAATATTCTGCTGATGTAGATAGAGAGTAATTTTGTTGGCTGGGCATCGTCACGTAGTTGGTAGCCGGTATATTTCGTCTGGTAATACTCTCACTCGGCTTGATCCCATTTTCGGTTTTCCGTCCTTTCTTCTCCGCCATATCTCTTGCCAGTCATTGCATTCTCCTGCAATTCTCCTCACCAGAACACACATATACTCGCAAACCTAGTGGCATTCGATTCAACGATACAAAACCGCCATTCAGTGCAGAAGCTGCAAAAACATTGTGTAAAAAAGGCTTGCTTCGAAGTGAGAGAGAGAGAGAGAGAGAGAGAGAGAGAGAGAGAGAGAGAGAGAAAAAGTGATATTAAAATCAGCATCTCTTAAACTATATAAATTATATACAGTAATTATTTTAAAACAATTATAGATGTATTTTTTATGTGTACATAAAAACAAAATTTGAAATTGAACATTTCAAAATTGGTATCTTGTTTTCATCTTAAGGCTGTCTGTCCCAGAATTGAAAGCTGACTGTCAAAACTGCCTCGTTGTCCAGTAGCAAACTGTCCACACTGTTATATTGAAAATCTGTGAACTTGTCCATTTTAATCAACCAAATTTTACAGATGAGTTTATAAATAATTTAAGTCTTAAAATATTTCGACGTATAAATTATACATTCAAATAATTTCATATTTAATCAAATTCTCATTTTGTGCTGCAAGAAAATCAATCGGTGTGGCTGGAATTAGCACACTGGGTCTTTTTTGAGAAGAAATTAAATTTTGTATAATTACAGATAGACGTCAAAACAAGCAGTGAACATTTTGTGTACGGAATTTCAGTTTTTGATTCAGATTAAGTGAAAGACCTATTTTTCAAAATAATTTTCTAAAAATAAGCACCTTGTCTGATTAAAAGACAAGTGGTCTGAAAATAAGAATTTCATTTCCGTAATGCATAACAGCTTCCCTTCTTAAAATAAGTAGAATTTTGGGTTTAACTAAAATAACTTTGAAGTAAATAAAATGCAAGCACTTAAATTTTTTTTTGAACAGATAATTACAAGTTTCGGTAAATTTTGTATTAATAATGAATTTGATTATGACAAATTATTCAAAACAATTTTTCTCAGCAAGAAAAAACAGATGAACATTTGTTTATTTTGAAATTATTTACTCAATTTAAGATCAATTTTTTTATACTTTAATAACTTATACTGCACTTCATTTGTATATTATATTTAATTAGCTGTAACTAAAGCAGCAATAACAAATATCAAAAGCATTCAATTAAATTAAAGCAATAAGAATTGAATATACCAAAATGTCAGTCACAATATTTCACGTTACTTTTAATTTGCTCGTATATATAGATATAAGATAGTGACTAATCATGAGGGAGGAACTTGTGACCTTCGGTAACGGCTCTATTTCTTTTTCCTTTCGGTTAACTTGATTTTCTTTTTAACGCTAACCCTCTGCATTCTGCGACGAAGACATAAGGAGCGGTCATTCTCGAAACGCACGATCCTCTTAAGGGTCGTAAAAGAGTCTGCCAAGCAGCAGCTTGATCTCTGTTGTCTCCTTGGAATTGTATTACGGTGTAGACAGAATCGCGAATTTGTTTCAATTTTTCTTGTACCAACTCTGCGGTCGTTTTTTTTTCTTCTTCTTCTTTTTTTTATATTTCAACCCACGAAACACTGAATACAAAATATGCTAACAAAAATCACTGCAGTATAACTTTATAACTGCTTAATAAAAAGAAAAAAAATGCTTTTTACATTTGTCACATTAGTTAAAGCTAAATTTGGTTTTTAGAGACAAAAAAAATTGCAATTTACGTTCAATTTTCAGGTCACTTTTTACGATCACACGAAACATATATCTTGAAAACTTTATTTGTCAGTTGAAAAGTAGATACGGCTAATAGAAAATTAGTACTGTGGGTCTTTATCTTAGTTTATGAGCCGTTACATTGCGCTGAGAACATCTGCACACCGCTTGTAATATTCTCGCATAACACGTGGGAGAAGAATTTTTTTGGAATTATTTTTAGAGAAATGTAGAGTGGCGATGCGGAATTCTTTTACACCTTTCATGTTGACTTTCAAAGTTTAATCTTTATAATTCGTGTGACTAAATGTATTTGTGCAAAGATTCATTAAGAAAATAACTTTTATATGTCAAATTTTATATTCAACCAATGAAAAAGACAATTTATTTGATCGGCACACTTTTTTATTAAATCGTATAAGTTTATTTCTGAACATGATTTTTATTAAAAAAAATTTAACTTTAAGATGTGATTATGAAAAGGGCAAAAAATGTATTATGCAACCCAAATGATTCAACATTAGTGCCAATGAAAAGCTCATTTTACATCTGTTGACAAATGTGATTTCAGATACTTTTATGTTAGAAAATTAATCAATTTAATTTTATTATACTTTTTATCGTTGAATCGTATTCTTATTCAATATTAGAAATGTAGCTCCAAATATTATGAATTTTTGTTTAATAATTTTTGTAGTAAGATTAAAAACTAATTATTTAAATGTTTGCAATTGTAATGTAAAAAAATTATATTATTAAAATATAATATAATTGTTAATAACCTGTTAATAATGTTAAATAAAAGCTTTGACTAAATTTATTTAAGAGCCTTAAAAAATATTATACATAAAAATAAAAATTAATATTTAAAATATAAATTACAATTTCGATTAACTAAAAACAAGTAGTTTAATTTTTGTAAGCCTTATTTATTATGATAAGTTTATTATTTTTATTTGAATTGTTTTGATTAAAGCCAAATATTGTTTTTCATTAGCTGATTATAATTATACCGACAATGCAGAATAATTATATTACTTCCAGCAATCTTTTTTTGAATTTGTTTTTGATTTACTGTAACAACTTCTGTGTAAATAATCCTGCAAAATGTATATGATTTCCATTAATGTTTTTCGTATTGTTACAATCAAAGTTTATTTGAAATATTTAATTTCAATACACAAAAACAATTGTTAACGTTTTAATATAAATTCATTACTTTTGTTTTTCCTCTCGCTATTTTATACTGTATTTAAGTGCATTTGTGTAATTTCATTTTTTTCACGTCAAGTTATAAAGAACATATTCATTTTATCTCTGAGAAAAATTAATTTTAATTCATCGACGTGTATAAAATATATATAGTAGCTTTTATTTTTCATTTAAATATTTCAATTAATTTACATTTAAAAAAAGTCTTAAATATTGAATATTCAAAATTTTAAAAATTCTTTGAATATTAAAAGTTTAAAAAATTCATTCGTTAATGAAGAAAAATATGAAACCTTAATTTTTTGTTGAAACGATTTTGTCCAGATTTTGTATCCGCTTACTTTTTGAGAAAATTCGAATTAAAATTTTTAATTTTTCTACATTGAAGCATAGGTTATAATAGCGCCGAAATATAAAATAGTACTGACGAAAAACGAGTGCGCTCTTTCTATATAGCGGCGCTACTCTAACCTATGCATCAGTATAGCTAAAACTGGATTTACAATGGGAATTTATAAAAATAGTGAACGGATTAAAAATCTGAAAAAATCTTGCATTATTGTTTTACTGTAACCAACCTTTTTGTGTAATTTTAACTTATTTGTAAAAAAAAAGCGGTTTCCTCGGAGACATACCTTAAGTTTAGCGATAACCAATAAAACTTAAGATTTCAGAGTATCAAAGTATTTGAAAAAAAAGCAATATAAGCCAAACAAATTTTATTATATCTATTGATTTTCGTTTTCTTGGCTAACAATTTTATCAGAAAATAGAACTTCTGCATTCATTTTAATAATTTTTTTTAGAAGCTCTTTTTATATTCCTTATGTGATTTAGTTTTTTTTCAAATTGACGTTACATCATAGCTGCATGTTATTTTAAATTAAAACCACGTTTCAAACTTATTTACAGAATTTATTTGACATATATGAAATTCGAGTTTACACTTTTTTTTACAATTTTATTTTAAAATCTGCTAGCAATTGTACAGTTCATTTTACATGATATTACACATTAAAAAAAGACTTCAGTTAATTCACATTATTTATTTATATTGGCATGCAGATAACTGCAAATTTAATATTTATGACCACTTTTTTGTGCTTTGACATTGTCTCTAATGTCTTCGTACCAATTAAACTTGAAAACAAATTATATTCACAAATGGTATTTGTGTAACTATACATAGTTGCATAAGTAAACGGATTTAACAAAGTTAAGTAAATATTATCTTTTATAAAAAAAAAGTAAAAACTTTGAGTATTCTCCTGACACCATTGCCTTCGACTATTATTATATAGATAGCAAGTGTTATCTTAATGGTTGAACTTAGAAGATTTGCGTATACCGAATACAATATTATCATATTTTCGTTTCAAAGTATTTGAGATGACTTTTATGTAAAGCAATTTTGTGCAATCTATCTAACGATTAATAACAAATTTCAATTAAAACTTCACTTAAACAATTTTCCAAAAAGTGTTGTCTAAAACCATTTGAAGAAAACTCTCTCCTTCCCCCTATCCCAAAAAAAAAAACTTCTCCATTTTCTCCGACTAGTTTTACAAAATTGGATCAACCTTACACTTAAACATGTACAGCTCAACTACATTCATGTAAATCACACGGCAAAAACATTTTTCCACTGCACTATAAAATTTTAAGCACAAGAGAGGTACATTTATACCATAAATATACGAATTTTAAAATGACTTTTCCCTGAATTTAAAAGGTACTGAATTTAAACAAAAATGTTCAAATGCACGCTTTATTTTATGTATAAATAAAATGTTTTTTATATAAAAGTAAAAGTGTATTATACATAAATAAAATGTTATTATGTTCAATGAAAAAACAAAAATGAAAAATAACTTGAGTCAACACAAGACAAATAAATATTATAACAACATAATTGGCGATGAATTTTCTTACAAAAACATTGAAACATATTTTTGTGCTGTTGTTGCAGCTGAAGGAGTATACATTAACCGAAACGTACCATGAAGATGACGTTGAAATGGAATTCGTCAGCAGCGAGCATCTGCAGGCAAACAGTCCAACTCCACGAGGAATCGATCCAAACCGAGACTTGAACGAAGCTATTGCTGAAGAGCAAAAGGAAATGGATATCCAAAGATACAGGTAAGCCATCTTTTTCCAATTTCTCTCTCTATTTTTTTACTTTGCTTGGACTTAGAGTATCTCTGCCCCAAGGCGAATCGAAACTACCGCTAATAAGCAGTAGAATACGCTTAAAGTAAAGTCGAGTATTACTTACGTCGAATTGAAAATGTATTGGCTAACCGCAAATACTACTCTGCTTTTTATTGTGACATGAAACTAATAAAACAGCAGCAGCCTGTTTCAATGAAAATTTAAATCAGCTTGCCAACTATTTACTGCAAAGGTCGTTCTGATTCTTTATTAAAATATATTTAGGACTTTGCAGCACTTTCATTTTAAAAGTGCAATTTGCAAGTGTTTTAATTAGATTATTTAGTTTCTATATTAAATTAAATGCACGACGATACATTAAAAACAGTCTGCGAATATTTGGTAAATAATTTATTACTGTTTACCTGAACGTTTTTCAACATAAATCTATCCAAAAAAAAGAAAAGACAAAAAATGAACCTAGTGGGTTTTCAGTGGAGTATTTCCATCTCTGAAATCTCTCGCTGATCCGATTTGCGAAGCTCAACTTTAAAGCCCTATTAGGTGTTTTTAAAGCCTTGATATGGAAACTAGATGACTTATCATCAAGTTTAAGAACAAGAATTTTTTTTTTTTTTTTTTTTTTTTGTAAATCTTTATACTGAAGCTAGTATTATTTCATTTTAAATATAGTATATAGGTATACGAACTGTATATCTATATATACGCCGATATATAACTGTTACTTTAGTTTAAATAAACCATTCATTTACTCGAATAAAACTTATTTTATAAGAGATATTTCTTAAGATAATCATTGTTCAACAATTTTGAAACAAATTATAGCAAAAATGTTGTTTATGTTCTGGTACATCAAAATGCAAAGAATTATGTAGAATAAATTTTGTTTGATATTCTTACATTTATAAGCGAACAAACAAATAAAAACTAGTAATACAACAAAAGAATAATTTATTGGCCGAAAGAAACTGTTATACAAGTTCAATGTTGCAAAAAGAATCGTCTTTAAAAAAAAAAAAAAAAAAAAAAAATAA
>JABFPM010000891.1:0-24106 GCA_022817325.1 Idris sp. 1 HC-2018 | reverse complement strand
TTATCTGATAAGAGGCTATCGATGAAGTTTATCAATTTGAAAATGACTATTGTATCATCGCAGAATTTGAATAGATAATTAAGTTTTATTGAAATTTCAGTAATTGTAAATAGTTTCAAATTAATGTTTGAATTTTAGAATTGTATATAATAGCTTGACATTTTGTAAACCGACAATTAATTTTGGATTTTACAATATTTTATTCACGAAAGTCAACTTAAGATATTTATCAATTAATACTTTAATTGCTGTATACAAAATGAATAGATAAAAAAATTGTTTTTACATTAAATGTTCATATTTATTTGTTCAATAACTTGAATCTTTTGTTTTAATTACATCAACAAGAATAACTAATTGAAATATAATTATTAATTATAATAAAAAGCATAAGTCATTTTTTACCGTTATATACTCTTAGAAAAAGTTAGAACAATTTGAATGTTGACCTGTCAAATTGAAATGTCATAAGTATCGAATTATTCTTATCTCGCAGCCAACTTCTCAATGTCTTGAATGGACGCTCTGATGATTTCTGTATTAAGTTGGTCGGCAAAGAAGACACCTGTGATTTACAGTTTTCCCATTTAACTTCAGTAAATTTAAGAGTTACCGATTTAAAAGTTTAACCAGATACAGAGTAATAACATTTACTATTTATGTGTAGATGTCTCTAGTAAGATCATAACTAGAAAAAAACACAAGTAAAAGGATTCTTACAGATTATACTGTGCACTTCACCCGGATGATTACAATTATTATTATGAAAGTAAAACAAGCAATCTTTTTATTTGCAAATTCACATTAATCGTTTTTTCTTTGTTGATTTGTTTATCTATAAACAATATTTAAATGTAAAAAGATACTTCTTAATAGTGTTTTTATTCATAAAAAAAATTGAAGCAAAAAGCAATATTTTAAAAACAAATCATAGGACTTTTGTTTTTTTTCTCATAGTATTTCTGTAAATGTCCAATTTTTTTTCTAAACAATGTGAGAAACAATTGATTACTTAGTAATATTTTGCAACTGTAATTTTGCGCAGATTGTAGTATTGTTTAAGAACATAAAACATTACATATTGCATAATTTTAATTTTTATTAGAGAATTAAAACTAAATGAAAATTGAAATTTTTTTATAAATAATTCCTACGAAAAATAAAGTCAAGTTTTTGAACTGAAATGTATTATTTACTTTTCTGGCATTTTGAAAATGTTTATTTTTTTACTATATTCTTTAAACTAGTGGTAGTTAAAATATTAATATCTGAATTCACATTTAATTTTGAATAACAATGGAAAATTATCATTATAAAACATTAATAAAAACCAATGATAATTATTGATGAACAATTAAGTACTTGAAAAAAAATTATTGTACATCACGTGTATATTATTAACCTTTGACATTTAATGACAGTTCAAAATTTGTAATAAAGAATTAATTGTTTCGTTTCGGTTATACTTGACATTTTATGGATACAAATTCAATATTGTTAGAAAAAAAGTATTGTGGTATTTGCATGACATTTCAGCGAGTTTATTTTCAGTGTACATTTTTAAATCAAATGTATGATTTAAGCAAAAGAAAATATAATAAATAAAAGGAATATACAATTATTTATATAAAATTATCGATTGAATTGTATATCTATCAAAACTTCAGGAATAAAAAAAAAAATAAAAAAAAGAACAATAATACAATGAAGAAATTATTTTTAAACAATAAGTTTTACAAATTATCTCTAGCTAGAATTGTACATACAAAAAACATTTTTTCAGAAGAATTTTCACGAGTATCATAAACACTCGTATACACTCTAATTAATGAAACTTTCATAAAAATTCATTATGATCGTTAGTTTCTGTAAATATTTATTTTTAATTGCTATTTTATGTCGGTTTTAGAAAACGAAATTCAATTTGCACATGCAATTACAACTTTGAAAAATTATAAACAATTTCCAATAAACAAACAAATTGAAGTTAATGTATGCTTTAAAAATTAATAATTCATAATTAAAAAGCACGATTATTATGTTCAATTTAGTTTAATGGGTTGAAATAAATTTTCGATAGTACGCGGGTATATTCTAAATTTTGAGTGGCGCGGGTAATTGGAAATGGAAATTAAATTTATAAATCCTAGTAAATTCTAATTTTCACTGCAAGAAACAGCATTAACGTCGACCAAAATTAATTAAACACCTGAACCCGACTTGAGTTGTAAATTTGAGTCCCTAAAAAAATTCCTATTTTTATTTTTTGCATTTAAATAAGACGATCCTGTAACATAATTATAGAGTACGTTACATTTGTGCTGAAAACAATTCAGCAATGATAAACAATGCTTTCTTTGACACACTTAACAACTTTAATGGAAACATAATTCAAAATACTATTCCACACTGTTATTTCATAAGTACACACTGAATTTAATTAAACATTCATCTTTTAAGTTTTTTTTAGAATTATTATAATTGATTTATAGTCTTAATTATGGTAGAAAATATTCTTTGCTATATATATTTTGCGCAAGGTTTTTTTACGTTATTGTCAAATTAAAGTTTATAAATAATGATACTATTGTGGTTTAATGAAATAGATTCACAAATCCGCGACAAAGCGTACTACACTGGCGAAACGCGAAAGGGAAAGTAGATGAGCGAATTTACAACACGCGCAACTTAACGTGCATTTAGAGAAATCGCCTTAGTCTGGATTGAATGTCGCGCAATTATTACTATTGTGCATTTATAATATGTTCAATTAGTTCGAGCATACGTGTTTGCAGAAAGAATTTATCTTGTCTACCAAATGACATTTTATTTCATCTAAAAAGCAAGTCATTAATAACTAATACATTTTCTTTGTTTTTTGTTTTGTAATAATTTAAATAAACTTTTGATTTCAGAAACTGTAATATTTAAGTGATTTTTACCAGAAACAAATAAATTTCAACAAACATTTGTCATTTGAAATAATTATCAAAATATATTTGTGTGAAAAAAGTTTTATTATTTTATTTATTTCATAAAGTTTACTTTTTAAGCAGAAATAATTTTATAAGGAATGTAGAGGTTTTTTTTATTTAATTTTATATTTTCTCGTAAAAAGAACAGATGGCTCACAAGAAAGCATATGCAACTACATACTGTTATGATCACCTGTTCTATATTGCGAAATCTTTGAAATAATAATTTATTTTATTGAACACTTAAATGTATTGTTAATCATATAATCTAAAACTTTTGTGGAATCGAAATTAAAAAAATTGAATTAAGAAATTCATATAACACATACGAATTTTTTTTCTGTTTTAATAACTTATGTATAAGAATAAATTTTAAATTTATGATTTTTATATTTTATTCTTAAAAATGTTCTAAGGTCAACTTTTTTGTTAATGATAGTACACATGAGCAATTCTACAGATAATTTTCCTTTAGCCGTAAACAAAATCGAAAATTTTCTGGTTGAGGGGACATCTTTGGGGTAATTTTTTTCTTGTTTTTTGCGCTCTAAAATAGATAACAAATACTGGTGCCCTCAGAAAGTTTAAGGGTGACACTCTTAAATATGCTATCAAAAGCAATTTTATATACAATTTCATTGCAGCAATAACAAAATCGAAATTTTGGAACTTGGGGCACACCTTCAAAACTATTTTTTCCTTGTTCCTTGGCCTATCAAACGTACACAAAAAATTGGGCCCAATGAAAATTTAAAGGGTGACAAGTTTAAAATGGCTAATTAAATAAATGAAAAAACCGTTAAAAGGAAAATACCTGTACACTACTTACTCATATGTGTGAAAAATCAATAGTTCATTTACGTGTGACAAAAATCTACTTAATATTTAAAAAAAATGTACAGTTTTGTCAGTCGAAGTATCCGAACTGCATAAATATTACAAACTTAACTAGTTGTAGACACGTTATTTTATGCACTGCGGTATTTTACATATTTTATACGGTCGTTGACATCATATCAGTAGAAGTATCACAAATTTTTTGTTGTACTCATATATTATATAAAAATTTTGGTGGTAATATTTCTAAAAGTAATGATTTATACAAAACTGAGATAAAAATTTATTTTGTGATTGTTTAAATCAGTATAAATTGTTATTCTATTTATTATTCTTTTATACTTACATTTTTAATATCTTGAAATATAAATATTATAAAATCTAAATTATTTAAATAATATATAATTTGTAATATATAATGTTTATTAAAATATGAAAATTTAAGAGTCACTCTTTTTATTGATGGCAACCGATTTCCAATTTTCAAATCGACATTTATAATATTACGTAAAACATAAATTTTATGTTAAATAATAAAACTAATTCACAAACTCAAATAAATTTTAATATTAATTATTGTAATGTAATAACTAAACCAAGAGAAAAGGAATGCGTTTACTATCCACAATTAATTATGTAGATATCCCGTACACTGTCTGTCATTCATTATGCTTAAATATTTATTGATTTAAAAAATTTCGAAACTTTTTATTTTGGTAACTTCATATTGGGAAAATTAAGTTTTTACTTTTCCCAATATATGAATTTTTAATATAAATTAATTTTATTACTTATAATTCAACAGACAACTTGAAATATTTGTAAAAAAAATATTTAACTAAAATATAAATTACAATTTAATTATCAACCTAGATTTAAAGTTTTTGTTACAAGTAGGTATTCAAGTTTATTTTCGAAGCCGATTGCCTTGTTTCTCGTATCTTGACTAAAGTAATAGTTGAGCTCTCCCTCCAAAAGATAGTCGGACATGGTGCCCCGATATCACATTGCAGCAGGCGAGCTTCGTGGCGATTGTGGTAGCACGTCAGTCCCCGTTAGTCTTCGCAGCAGCACGCGGCACACTGCTTTCTCATAAGTGAACAACACAAAAATAAGTCTAAATTGCGCGATGATTTGCAACCGCGAGGGCATTTCACGTTTGCAAAATTACGTCACGTTGCCATTGCGGGCTTCGCCAGTTTTAGTGCTTTATTGACTTTTGCGACGACTTTTGCGTGTTCCAAAGGTGAATAATAGTGTGCAATTTCATTTTAAACTAAGTTCGCAAAATGTCAAACCTTTTTTTTCATTTCAATCAAACAACGTTGTATTCACCTGCAGTGAAGTGAGCCACTTTTGAAAATAATTTTAAAGTGCGCTGAAAGAGTCTTGTGGTTTTTGTGCTAAACTAAAGTTCCTTGTTTTTAAATAGGGTCAAGAATTTTAGTATGAAAAGTTGGATTCCAAATTTTGGAAACTTATAAACAGGTTTTTTTAAGGGTAAAATTAAAAATATTCTATAAATATTTTTTATATTATTATTTTAAATATGAAAGAACGTGATTTAATGTGAATTCAATTCAGTATCAATTCTATTATTCTTATTATTATTCTTCTTCTTTTGGTACATTCTAAAATTTGAAAGTTTAATATTCAACTTTACTCAAATGACATAACATTTTGTTAATATCAACTTTATTTTACGGTGCTTTTATTTAAATTTAATTTTTTTTTTCGTCAACTTATTGATAAACAGAATAATGATATTTAGATTCTATAGGTAAATGTCACAGACTACAACTGCAATTCAAAAATATATCATCAATACATTATTTCCAGAGGTTTTTCTTTGGATAACTTTTTACATCTACAAATATAATTTTTTTAATTAAATACAGTTGAAAATTAATATAGAGTCAAGTCGAGTAAAAATGATCAGTTTTTGCAAATCTTTATAAATATATCATGAATTAATCATAAAACTTCATCATTTTTGCGTCAGAAATATAAACAAAGATCTTATAAAAAGTGTTGCATATTTAAAAGCTAAACAATTAACTGCGTTGAATTGTTATAACAAATTATATGTTGATCAGTTTTATCCGCTAGTTCGGGAAAAATTATTAGAATTTAATGTTAATACAAAAATGCACAAAATTTGTAATGATTCAGCAAATTATCAAGCCAATATATCAAATCTACTAAAATAAAATAACTTATTGAACAAATTTAGTTAAATAGACATTTTTATAATTTACTCCATAAATGACAAATTTTTAGTTATTTAGACATCATTTATATAATTTATATCTAAAAATTAGCCGTGTGCTTTCAGCGAATGCATTTTAACATTGATCATTTATACCCAATAACTTTAGTAAGTTAGTAATAAAGTTTGGATTTATAAACAAATATTCTGCGGTATTTACAACATTCACAATACTTCAAAATATGTTTTACATATAAAAGGTTCAAGTTTTTCATGTTACATTTAAAGACTGACAATAAATTTACAAGCGTTGAAAACAATTTCACACAGTCATATTGTGCTATAGGTAACAATATTAATTATTTTCTAATTATACAATTACTTTTAAACTTGCACAAATTTATTTTTATTAATAAGAAAAGTTTTTGTAATGAGAAAAACGTTTTTGGTAAACGTTTTCAGTTATTTTTATTTACAAATTCAACTGATCATTTTTACCCGCCTTGACCCTAAGTAAAATCAACGAAATTAAATTTAATATCGTATTTTCAAGAATTATTTTCTTGATTTAGAATTAATGAAATTATAGCAGCTTAAGATAAAAAGTCAAAATGAAATTAAGTTTACATTTTATTCAAATAATTATTTCTTATGTAAGTAACTGAAAAAAGTTGAAAAAATATAAATTTGAAAGCGTATACATGTGCTCAGAGTTTCCCCAATTATTTTCACTATTAGAAAATCATAAAATTCTTAATCATTTTATGAACATTAATCATTCATGTCATAGTGACCAACAGACGAATTTTAAATTTTAAAAAGTAACGACCTCATTTTGTACTCAAAAATGAATAAACTTATGCTACCACAATACTTAAAATATGGAAACTTTAAATTAATTTTCTTCTTGAATTTATTTGTTAAAATAAAAAGGTAACAACTTTATTACGTTTTGAGGAAACTAAATCAGAAGGAAATAGACACGATATGCAATTTCTGGATACAAATTTCCGGTGTCTCTCTACTTTTTCTATAAATAAAAACAATATAATAAATAAGGAAAATCATAAAGAATTTCTCTTACGATAACGCACGAACTCTCATAATTTTTTGCAATCAAATAATAATATATGTTGATAAACTAATGAAAATTTGGATATCAAATATTTTCGCCACCCCCAGAAGTTCAAAGTGCATTTCAACCTGGAATTAGACCGCGTCGGATGCAAGATACGACTCTCGGTCTCTACACCGATCAAAATTAGCATGTTCCCTTGCTGAACGTTTCCTCTTTCTCGCATCGGTTGGCAAACGCACCACTCGAAACGGACACCATAACTGGCGGTTCCTTAACCAGACTTTCGTCTGCCTATTTATCCTTTCTTAAGATAGTAATAATATTTTATTATTTATTTCACCTCGCGTGTGTGCCGACTCTCCTTTTTTCTGATCTTTCGCATTTATGATTATGAAAAAAATATAGTTTCATTTGCCACACTCCAATCAATTATGTAATATAATAATATTAAAAGGAAGAGTTGAAAATTGTTTTCATTGTTATATAAATTAGAGTGCAAAACCTTTGAAATGCAGTGTGATGCAATTTCAATGCGTCGTTTAATAATTGCATTGGAAAAAAAATTACATTTTCAATCTCATTTTTTAATTTAAATGTTAGATAACAATATTAAATTAATATTCGAAGGATGGAATCAAAATTTTAGATCTTCTGGCAGAGTCAGAAGATAAATTTAAACTGTCAATAATAAATTACATCTATTTAATAACTAGAGTCGAAAAAAAACCTTCACTACAGTTTATCGCAGACATAAATTCAATAAATGTCAATAACAAAAAATGCCTATCAAGAATATAAGTAAACAACGCTTGTTAAAATGCATCATAAATCGATTAGCAGCAGTTCATCAAAGTAAACTTTGATGAGCTTAATATTTGATAGCAAAATTTTTGCAAAAAAACACAAATTAGAAAATTATCTACATTTATATTTTAAGTCAATTTTGTTTATTTTTGGAAATTTGTCATTTAAAAATTTCGTACGTTTATAAATGTTTATTTGAAAAATTTTACTTTTCTTTTTTTTCTAATGATTTCATGGTGGCCTTTCATAATAAACCGAGATCGCGATAATCCACTCGAATGTCACGCAATCGAAAGTTATACGTCTTTCTCTTGTTATAAAGATCAGTTGCTCGCAGAAAAGTTTATCTAATCGAGGATTGGAACATTTTTTCCCAGCACTTGGCTTATTGCCATCATTTGTGACGTTAATTTATTATTTCATTTCCTAGTCTCTCAATAAACGTCTTACACTGTGTTGGAAAAACTGCGAGCCTGAAAGAAACAGTTCTGATATCCTTTTGTTGAATTATTTATCACTTTCGAGAGTCACGTGCAATTAGTTACGGTAAAATTGCAATTCAAACGATTCAAGCTAAACGATTTTCATTAACTATTTTATAATTGCAAAGTTTATTTCAACGTTTTACTTTTATTACTTTTCGGTAGAAATTTTTATAACTCTAACTTCAATAATAATTTTCTATGTAATTTAAAAATATTTTTTTTATAGAAATTTAAGTGTTTTCAACTGAATTTGAGGTGTAATTTAAAAAAAATTAATTTTATAGGTTTGAAATGTTGCTTTTTTCTGCAGAGTTTTGCTGATAATGACACAAATCATTGTGGTTGGCACATAACAGCAACTGTTGGTTTTTGCTACTGCATATCATTTGGTGTTTTCATTCTTTTCTCGGTCGGCCCATTTTTCCTAGTGCGACAACAAAAGCGCGGAAATGCGAGCAACGCTCATCAAAGCATTTTACATCCTCTTATTCATACACATATACTCATTTTCACGGTCGTAATTAGATCCCAATGTGTTTACTTGCAAAACTGGAATTCATGTTCCATCCCACATAAATTTTAATATAAATATAAATTAAATATTAAGAACATATTATCACTTTTTGCTTTAACAATTAAATTGATATTCAATGCAATTTTATTTTTGAGCTTCTTTATTTAAATTTATCCCCTTATATTGTATTATATAACTAAAAATAATATAGAAATTAATTTCTATAATATAAAAGTTTTACTTCACATATATCTTTTTATGTAAATGATTTTGCATTTTTAATTGTGTCATAATTTTTTTTTATTTTATGTAATATACATTACATAAAAAAAGATATTATTACACGTAATTTTGAATTTTCACAAATTAATTTTCAAAACTCACTTTCTCATTGCTGATTTATAATGAAATCAGAGTTATTAATCAATTTCATAATTTTATTTTGAAACGCAAAAATTGGCAGTTTAATTGAAAATTCACGTGAATGATAATTTCAGTAACTGTATCTCGACATACTCCTCTTTTCACCATTTTCTACAAATTTCATATCATTAAAATAATGAGTTCATGAGGCGCATTTAACGCGTCAGATTGCCGTCGTAGATAAAAACATATTTGATGCTATTGAAAATAATATTCTTCTCTTATACACCGTGAATTATACGCACTCAGTGATTTTGGATATTAAACGCATCGACAATAAAATTGCTTTTTAAACGCAGGGTGTAGCAATAATTGTGTTGCAGCAACTTCCGTTCATTTCTGCGTATATATCCGGCTTACAACATATATACAATACTTTCGAATAGAATATACACAAAAATGACTTAGATTTACTTTTATAATTATATAACTTTTAATTTTTTTTCCTTATTAAGTTCCTATATACATTTTGTTTAGATTATGTTTTTTATCAAAAAAATTATTTTTAATATATAGTTTATACATCTATTTTATTATATGTTATAAATATAAAAAGTTTGAAATATAATTATTTTCTAAAATAATTACAAAAATATATCTAGTTTATATTATATTCTATTGAAAACATATTTTGGTTATATTTGAGATATATCGGAAATATATAATTATACTACATATAGATGTTAAATATATTTTCAGAGTCAAAAATTTGTATGTACCTCATATATTTTTATAATACAAACTTTATATATTTATAACATATCATAAATACATTTCGTTTATACATATTTTAGACAAGGAATAGATGCATTTCTAAAATACATTTGAAATAAAAAAAAATATATTGTCTGTTTCAAAAGGGAAGGAATATTATGATTTATAATTTCTTTTCTTATTCGCCATTTAACATTCATGAAAACACAAAACACGTAAAAGGGAAAGAGCGCGGTTTGCTTTGACGCGACAGTAAGAACCTCGATCAACGTCGGCAGCGAATATTGTGGGCGAAATGTGTGGGTCGTCTTTCGGAAGACGTCGTCGTGCACACAAAAAAAAGATCGCACACCTTTCTTTTTCATTTTTATTTTCCATTTCTATGCTTCGGTAATTAAAAGTTTCCATCACAATACAACTTAACATACAGTGAATCATACTTTTCAACATGCAATGTTCTTTTCTTTCAACTATACTTAATTCTTTTTTTATACAACTATTTAATTTAGGACAGACATTCAGAAGTCTGCAACTTTTTTGCAAAATAAATTTGTCTATTAAAAGTAATCTGAAGTTTATAAAATGTTCAAAGTAAAATGAAATTTTGGAGTATGAAGATACTGTATGTATATGATATGTTTAAAGTATCGATCAAACATTCGGAAAGCGGAATTATTAATGACATTTATAATAACGTATTATCGAACAAATTTTCGTGTCAGGAGGTAAAGTTGGTATCAGATTGGTGACTTACTTTTCGGGTATAAGGTCGCGTGGGAAACGATCAAGATCGGGAGGCTAAGTCGACGAACGAGGGCGGGGCAGAGTTCGCGTGAAATCGCGAGAAAACACAGCTACTGGCATTAACGGGCTGCAATCGCGCTATTTTACTATGTTTTGCATTTTCCTTTTTCCTACAACCGGACCTTATAAGCGTAACGCACCAACAAATCTTACACTTGCTCACCTATTATTTGCTGTATATTTTATTTTTTTTTTATTTTACATTTTGTAACAATGAAATTTAACTATCTAAATTTTATTTTTTGCTTGTATATTCTTTTATTTTTTTTATGTTGTATACATTTTATCTTCTATTTATCTCTTAATTATTGTTATTATAATTTAATTTGCAAAATTGATCACCTTTTCATATCATCGATGATATTGCGTTCTTTTCGCACGTTCTACTTTTTATTGAATTGTAATTGAATTGTAATTGAATTCAAGCGCATTTGCAAAATGATTCATAATATATTGGTTTGATTGATTTTTATTTTTATTTTCACTTTTTTATTTTAAATTACATAAATATAGGCTGCAAAACAAAAATTTTATTTTTTTTTGTTTGTAATTTTTATTTTAAAGAGAAGAGACAAAATTTGTTCAAAAATGGTTGTCAAAGATTGGTTTAACGCATGACACTGCGAATACGTAATGTTTATGACTGGATGGTGAATACAATGTTGAAATAGGTTGATGAATATTTGATGAGATAAAAGAAAGGAAATTACAAGCCGTTCTTTTGCAAAAGTAAAAAAAATATTAATTGAAGTTTAATGACTCCTTTAGTTCTTAAAAGAAAAAATTCTCAATTCCAAACTAATTATCGAATATATCATAAAAGTTAATATCTTTCTATTAAAAACATCAAAATAATTAAAAGTACATAAATAACTAGTTTAGCTTTTGTTTTTTTTTCTATATTTAAAACATGTAACCTTTATTTTAAACTTAACGATATTTTTGTAAATAAAAAAAATTCATTAATTTCCTTTCTTAATTATAGTAAAATTGTTAATTAAAAGAATGAATTTGCAGAAATTGTCTTGATTACTATTGAATACGAGCAATGAACTTGGAAATAATCATAAATTGAAAGTGACCCGATCGAATGAGTGCCGTAAAAATGGTCATGTCTCATCAAGAGACGAGCTCGATATCGTCAAACATTAGGGCGATAATTGAGCAACTAAATTTGGATGCAGTTGAAATTAATCGGCAAAAAAAATTGTGCGCAATGAAGGAACCAGAAGTTCCCTCGCCTGCCAAACTGTCCCCATTGAGTCCAAAAGTCAGCATCGGAGTTTACGGATGCAAAAACTCGGACTATCAAATTTGCAACGAAGTTGTTCGAAAAAATCGCACCGCTAGTCCGGTCAGAAGGAGGGACGATATTCGTCAAAAAACACCGACACTTGCTCGCAAAAAAGTCGAAGTGATGAAGGTAAACGATTTGAGAAACAAAAATCCAGTTTCAATTTTAAGAATTTGATGTAACTAATTGTATTTTTTTATTTAGAAAAATTATAAAAATGTATATAGCAATATAAAATAACGAAATTATACATTTGGAGTAGATATTATGAAATAATTATTAGAGTTCTCTTTAAATTCTGTGTAATTGACATAAGTTGATAATAATAAGTTAATTTTAACAAACTTGAACGCACAGACAGTGTGTGAATACATGCGTACGACTATGTACAAATAGCGTTACAGTATTGGCACTTACAACCGGTTTTCGCCGATCGCGGTTAAGTGGATAAACACTCGACGCACTGTATACCGTTAGTATTCGCGCTCATACATCGTAGCTGGCGTTCAACAACAGAATTACACGCTTCATTGAAGTCCAAGAAATAAACAACAGTAAACGAAATAGTTTTGTACTCAGGATTTTGCAGAGCTTAAAATATATGGAACTTTATTTTTAAAAGAAAAAGAAAACTTATTATCATCTCACCAATGAAAGCAGTGATAATTTATCATTTTAATAAAAGCAAAATTTTGTATTGTTTAAAAAGATATACTCGGTCAAAAGTTATTTTTTGATAAAACGAGCTAAAGTTTATCGCAGGATTATATTTCAGTTTCAAAAATGCTGATTTTGTCATGTACGAAATTCACTTGTCAAAATATTTGCGACCTGAAGAATACCAAAAAAAAACTATATACCGAAATTCAAATGTTATTATTTAAAAAATAAATTGTGTTTAGTTGTTAAATTTTGTTGATTATACAATAAATTATCTTGTTTAGAGACAAAACTTTTCTCAGTCCTTTTCCTTGTTTAGAATAAATAACTAAACGAATAACTGTTATTATTATTATTGTTACAAAAAGTGCAATTATAGTAATACCATTGACTGATTTCAGGTGACGAGGCCAGTCAGAGAAACGTTAGAATGTATCGATTCCACAGCAAAGGAAGATTTGCGTAAGTGTTACATTATTTTAATAACATCGTATTCGTCACAGCGTTATTTCGCAAGAAGTTAGATTTCCATCGGGCGGTGACTGTAATTTGTACGTTTATGTTGCACATCGGTTAAGGTTTCATAGACAATTATATAAGTCACAGTTGAATTGCAAATTAATATTATATACATATGTGAATCCAACCTATGAAACAAATTATAAATCTTGCGAACAAAGAACATTTTAAATTAATCGTATGGTTGAGAAAGAATTATTATTGTTTAATTTTTTAGTTTTTCAAGTGATTTCATTTGTATTGTGCAAGCAGATTACATTTAATTGTTAAATAAAACAATTTAATTAATATAATATATCTTGTTTTCACAGCTTCTTAAATTATGATTAAGTTGAAATAAAAAACTTTAAACTAAACATATAATTTTAATAACATTTATTTGCTATGTTTAGCCGAGCTGGAAACAGGTGGTCTCTGTCACACAGCAGCCCACCATCGGATGGCAGTGCGACCTAAAAATCGAAGACCACCAAAATCCAAGCGCTCCGGATCACAGTGTAGTAACGGCACTAGTCTCATCACAACCATAACCGAAAGCACCGACGACAGCGGCACCATGGACAGTCTTGAACTGACCAGCGGCAACAATAGTGTCACCAACAGCGCCAGCAGCTCGCCCTCAGCGGCTGCCAAATCTGCGCCAATCGTCCGCAGAAAATCATCCAGTCGTCTGTCCCGAAATTCCGACATCTTCGAGGAACTGGAAAGTCGGTTGTCCAGCTCAAGAAAGCCCATAGGTGGCGGCAGTGCGGTGTCTCTTTCACCTGACAGCTTGGACAGTCTTCCAGGTCGCAACAATCGTGATGAAAGTCACGAAACAAAGCAGGAAGTGGAAGAGGACGAGGACTTACCTAGACCTGCTGTCAGAAAGTCTTTCTCAGATGTGTCGGAAGAAACGTCACCAGTTAGAAGAGCGTCTCCGCAGGCACTGGACAGTCTCGAGGAATCGTCCAGTGCAGCGTGGCTGTCAAAGTCGTCGGACAAAATTAATCAGGACGAGGACAAGAAAACAAAGCCAGTTCCTCGGAGAAGAAGGTACCTTCCTTCTTCGATGTCAAAGTCTTCGGACAGTCTGGAGGTGTTCAAGGACTCGGAACGCCAAGATTTTGGACATCGCTCGTCCTCAAAGCTGATATCAAAATCGTCAGAAAACTTCCAGTTGGCAGAATCAAATCGCACTGCTAGAGAGGGAGTCGAACTCAGGAAGAGAAGCAGCACTTCGGAAATGAATTTAGCAAAGAGTCAGAGATACAGTGCTACCAAAAGCATTTATTCGCAGAAGATTGCCGACAGTTTGGAACGAATGGACATTACAGAGTCGAATGGTGGTGACGTTGAATTGAAAAAAAACGTCACGAGAAATGTGAGAAGGAGCAGCGACACCAGAATGTCGTCTGAAAGTTCGGACAATTTGGATATCGATAATGATTACAGACTGGAAAATCGCCAGATGAGAAAAACAACCAAGAGAGCATCGAGTGTTATCTTGGATGTTGGCTCGGGGAATATTGAAGAGGATAAGAGAATAGTTGGGGTTATTAGGAAACCACCGCAACCTCCAAGTAGGCTGCAAAAATCGTCAGAGAGTTCGGAGTTGGGTAGCACGGACACTCTGGACTTTGAGAGAAGGAACAAGTCCTCCGATAGCACCGAGACGCTGGACAGTCTTGATAAAGATTTGGATGACAAAAAAGATGAAGGGGTTATGGACAACTGTGGAGAAAGAAGGGATAAGAATGTAAGTTACATAATATATTATTTAGTGAGAAAAAAAAATGATTTAAAAAAACGTATCGAGGGGCAGGCAACTCTGAACTCTTTGTAAAGAGTTTCAACAAAGTTTTCATTATAATTTTAAAAATTAAAAATTTTGTAAGAAATTCCAAAGAATTCAAATATTTATGGAACTCTTTGGAATTCCTCAAAACTTCTTTAATTTTCAAAATTATAATGGGAACTTTTTGGAACTCTTTGGAAATTCTTTGCTATGAGTTCAGAGTTGCCTACCCGAAACGAATAAAAATAAAATTTAACAAATATCTATTAACTAAAATTTTCGTATAAAATTTGGGAAAAATGAAATAAATAAAGAAAACGACATCTATGTGATAATTTTTTAAATTTTCTAGCTTCTTTTTGTTTTATAAAGATGCCTTTTTTTATAATTATCTAAAAAACTTTCACGGCATTGCAAATTTTACAATCACGGCAATAGTTAACTCGATGATCTTCACAGATAGGTTTAGTACATATTGTGCAGCATGTATCGTCCTCTAAACCTCAGCAATTGTTGATTTATTGTACAGCAACTCGAAGAAGAATAATACTTGTTACAATTTTCCATAAATATGTTCCAAATTGCTTTGATTGCAAAACCATGTGTGGGTCACAACAATTTCCCAAAAATGATCGAGGAATAATGACCATGCTTCCAGAGGGGTTGTTACATTTTGTATATCTCTCTGAAGAAAGATATTCTGAAACTAAATTTCGGTTTTCTGTTTGAAATTTATGGAAGTCCCACCTGTAGCGATTTCGTCCGTTGGATTCATCACAAAGGATCGTTGTTTTTCTTCACAGTCTTCTGTAGATTGGGCATTTCTGTATTCTTCATCTGATATGTAGAGTGAATCAAATCTGCTGTATTCATTTTCTGCGTCATTTTCAGCATCTTGTTAGTCGTCTTGTGTGTCTTCAATCAGATCGAAATCAGATTCTTCATCCGATAACTCTTCATTTTTGTATTAACTTCGGATTCTTGTAAATTGAAACAAAGTTCTTCGAAAATGTTTACACATCATGAATATAAATTGTTGTATAATAATTTTTATTTAATATAATGTTTTTTTACATAATATTGTAAAAAAATGACTGCAAATTTGTTTAAAAGCTAATTTTCAATATAGTAAAATCGTGACTCACTGATTGACTCGGATTCATTTGAGACATGACTGATATTATATTTTACTATATGAACTCAAGAGTGATTCAACATAATATTAAAAACCTATACAATTAAATGAATTGGTGAAATATTATTAGTATTATTGTCATATAAACTGTATCCTATTTGTAATTTGTGTATCTTACTTTAATTTTCATAATTAACTTTTTTGATATGAAACATTTAATTTTTTTATTTTCACGTACTTCAAATTCTTATTACAATTAATTTGTAAATAATTTAAAGGCTTTTACTTTTATTTGAAATTGGAATTATCTTCATGTCATTATAAAAGTGCCAGAATTAGTGGCGCCGCCTCAGAAGGTTCTCTTTATAGCCTGAAAATATTAAAAGCCATCTATCAAAGAACATTTTAAACCTTTCATGTCGGTAACTAATATCGACTGAAGGAATAGAGATAAAACAAATTACAGATCTCTGTTAAGGAATTTGAATTTTTATCTTCAAAATAAAAAATAACTTATCTTTTTAATTTACTTAATTATTATTATTAGGGTTGGCATGATTTAAATCAAAAGAAAAAATCAAATAAATTAAAATTTTCGATTTTTTTATTATTACTTAAAATTTTTTGGATTAAATATTATTACATATATAATTTTTTTAAAATAATGAACGCTATAACAAGAATAAAATGATAATTTATTTGTTTAATTTAATCTTTTGTATAGAAACACAAGTTTTGTCGCTTTTTCCGTCCCCAATTTGTTTCTGACTTTGGAGTGAACAAAACCAAAAGTAGAAAATATTCGCTCTATTCCCGCAGATGATGCTACTGCAGTCAAATGTTGTATTATAACATTTTTTTCATCTTCAGAAAAAATGTCTTTATTCATTTCGTAAAAGCTCTTCCACCAATCAATTGCTGTTAAGTCGTTGACAACATTTTCTGAAAATAAAACTCCTTTAAATGGCTCCGTTCTTATTTGAAATTTCAGCAGCTTTGATATAAGTTTTTCTCCAGTGTCTTGAAATTTGGATTTCAAGTATTCCAACGCTACATTGTTCTCCTTTGCAGATAATTTGTAATCATTTTCTCCTATCATATATTTTGGAGTCATAATGTACGTTGCAAAGTGACTTGGAGATAAAGCTTTTTCGTATCGACTTCGAAACTTTTTTTTGATCACTGTTTAATACCTTTTTCAAGTCATCCTCCAGTGTTTTCTAAAAATGAACCGTATCCGCAATAGAGCAATTATTAGCTTCTATTTTTGTCAGTGTCTCCGCAATTGGCTTCAAAATTGACACCAAGTCTTCAGCGTTTCTTTTCACTACAATATTCCCCACAATATTTTGAATGTCTTTGTCTATTTGATCTTTATGATCGTCACAGACTTTTAGAAGAATCGCCCAATTTTGTAAATATTTATTTAGACACTCGCACATGGTATTCCACCTTACTTCTAAGGGTAATACTAAATTACCAGCAGTTTGCAATTTGTTGAATTTTGCTCTGGCAAAATGATTATTTCTAAAATATTTAACGACACGTTCAACATGTTTGCTTGCTACAGGATTTTCAAAATCTTTTGCAAGCAAGTTTAAATAATGTGCCGAACAACCATAAGAAATAATTGTATCATGTTTATCTGATATATTATTTCTCATGAGAATCATATTGCTGGCGTTATCCGTCACCACACTGCCAACAATACATTCGTATAATTTTTCTATTTTATCTATACAATTGGTTGTTACAGTTTCCAAATAATCAGCTGTATGAGGATGACCGGAAGTATCGATAGAGTCAACTAAATAGGTGTTGCCATTGTTTGATGTTAAACAAACACTGACGATCGGTTCGTTCTTCACATTTGACCATCCGTCAACTGACAGACAAACAATTTTGTTTTTCAACTCTGGCTTCATTTTTTCTACTTCTTCTGTGTATATAGTATCCAAAAATATATCACCTATTTGCTTCCGACTGGGAGGTTTATAACCAGGTCTCAATTTGTCCATGAGGCTTAAAAACTCAGCATGCTCAACACTTCTGAAGGAGTTGTTTGTAGCATAAATGTACCTAGCCAATTGTTTGTCAATTTCCTTTTTCTGCGAGTCATTTGTGATTGAGACAAAATTAGTCATTGCATTCTGTGTCATTTTTCGTTTTTTGGATGTGGGCTCCGAGCTTGATGTAGATGCTATAACAATCGATGAATTAATCAAATATTTCGGTTTAATAACTCTAATTTATTTACTGTTATTTTTTAATATTAATTAATTGTTAAAATATTTTTTCCAATAAATCATTTGATTTTATTTATCTCAATATGGTACAAATATTCATTAACTACAAAAAATATTTAAATAAATATAAACAATTTACATATTTAAAAATTAATTTAGAAATGAAAATAAATTAACTTTTACTTGTCAAAAATGTAAGTATATAAATTATATAGTACTATCTTTTGAAACTGTAATTAAATATAAATAATTATATGAAAATATTATTAAAATTAGAAAAAATATTTAAAAAATAAAATTTTAATTAATAACGTATCACAAACCTTCTTCATTGATTACATATGAAGGACATTCACTTAGATGATTTTTCATTCGAGCAACAATTTTTTGCATTTCTTTGTTGCAATATTTGCACTGAGCCTTATTCCATTTTTCACCTTGTATTTCTATATAGTGGTCCCAAATTGCATCCCTTTTTCTTCCGCAAGTACTCATTTTAACAAAGTACTTACTCTTATTTTAAATCGAATACAATTTAAAATATGAGAAATCTCAGAAACCAACCTAACCTTTAGTCTTAAAGTTTCTTTTAACAATGTTACAAACCTCGTGATAAAACTGAGTGGCAGCACTTGCTAAACTATTGGCGCGATAATTTAATTTTTTTTTAATATATAAATAAGGCTAATAAAATTAATACATTAATAAAAATTAATAAAATAATGAAACAAACGCATGGGTATATATGTAAAATGTTTGAATTTTCAAAATATAAAAAACTGATTTAAATAAAAAAAATCGGATTTTTTTCCAACTCTATATTTGGTCCACAATCTTGAATCTGGAATTTTGCAATTTTGATATTAAATTCGCGCTAAGCGAATTCATTCTGAATTTTAATAACTTAGCAAATAAAAATTGCATGAAATTAACTGTAAAATGTTAGGAAAAGGAAATATATTAAAATAAATCAATATATTCGTAAAAATAATGATCAGAGGTCACGAATATTCTATGAGCGGCCATATTTGATACCGCCATGTTGAATTTTGAAATTTTAGTTACACATATTATAGTTAAGGGTCCATCCAATTCGATTTCGAGAAAAAAATGCTGTTTTTTTCCAAAAAACCAATCAACTTTTTTAGGTTAAAATTATCAAAACATCTTTTAACATATTCTGAAACTTCGATAAATTTCTCGTTAGAATTGATTAGTTATACATTTTTCCGGACTTGTTATCACAGAAATTATGAGCGCTGAAAAAATCCGTTCTTTCAGGACTTAATGGGTTAAATTACGTTGTGATAAGTCTTAAGTTTATTTTGTTATTTTCAATGTATTGTGTTAATCAATTTCGTCAAAGGTGTTTTAAAAATGTTGTAGTTTTTATTACACAACACATAATGTTACCTTATTCCAAAGTGTATACTTTCTTATCAATCTTAATATGAGCATAATATGAACCTCACAATAGAATATTTGATTAGTTATTAAATTGGTGTAACAAATAAACAAAATATTGTTGTTTTCAGTTGAATTTACAATATGCAAATAAAATAATTTTTGGCAATGTTTTGAGAGACCGTACATAAAGATATATACCTATAAATTTATATAAAAAAGTGCCAATACGAGAATAACTATCCGAAAATTAGTTCGAGTAATAAGCGACCTATCGGCATGCAACATTTGGTTTCCACTGCTTGATGATTAAAAAGACACTCATTGTCAATATTGGGATTGAAAACTATCCAGTAATCAAACCTGAATTATGCGCTCAGCTTTCATAACGTCTTTTTTCGGGTAAAATTTTTTTTTTATTTTAATCACTTAAATTTACTGGTATTATCTCGTGAGGTCAGAAGGTTTCAAATTAGAAATTCTTATAGGATAAAACCTGCATATTTTTTTCGTGTAGTCGCAATTTAAATAAATAATTATTTACCCCACTGTCTGTCGAATCTGAAAATAAGTTTTCATACTTGAACATTTTTTTCTTGTAAGCGTTTAAAATAATATTAAACCACACTCACATTTAAAAGAAAAACTATATTTTTAAATTTTATTTTTCAGAGTATTTAATAATAATATTACACACATCATGGCGGACCAGCGAGAATCGCCATTAGATTCTAACATGGCATCTGTCAGGGTCAAAACTGAAATCAAAACTGAACGGGCTGATCTTGCTCAAAATGCAGAAAGTGATAAAGAGGAGGACACGGAAACAGTTTGCCCCGAAAATCATGGACAAGAGATAGAAGCAGCTATAAATGACCTCTCAGAAGGAGAACATGAGTACGGAGAAATTGATCAAAATGTTAATCAAGAATTGGACAACCTCGAGCATTTAATAGAAAATAATATGATCAGCATAAAACCTGAACCAAGTCTACTTTTTCAAGAGCAAAATTTAGATAATCTATTAAACTTAGCGAATACTAGCAATCAACATAATCAACCCGCTCAACCTGCTCAAATCGTTCCTATACAGCTTGTACATCCTAATGTCCTACAGCACAATCAAGTACAACCCGAAGGTGTGCAACCAAATGAACCTCCGATTTTAGTATTCAAATCAGACGACTCGCTTGAAGTTAAGTATAAAAATAAAGTAAGTAGAGTTCTGCTTTTGTAATTTTAATTTCATTACATGATGTACTTTGAAAGAGATTTAATTTTGTAAAATGATTGAAAAAAAATTATTTTTTAAAAAATAAAAGATTGTTTGACCATTATTTTCAATTAAATCATTTTCTTGAAAAAGCAAATCATATGTATTCAAACAAAATTATTTGGAAATTGCCTTCAAAGTTTTTAAATGAAGTTCAACCCAAAGGTTGAAATCCAATACATTTTACTAAAAATTTAGGCCCAAGAATTTATTTCATTTCAAAACTAAAAATAAAATAACTCTTAGACAACATTTAAAAAAGAATTGTTTTTAATTTTTGTTTATTCTTTAAAAATCTAATTTAAGGGGTGTAACACTAGTTTAGAATGATCAAAATATCGATTGTTTTGAAAAATTCTGCAGAAATGATTATGCTCAAAAAGAAACCAATTTGATACATCATTTCTAGAGTTTCGGTAAAGCATATCAGTGATAAATGCAGGAAATTTTTTTTTTACGAATCAATCAAATGACCTACATTTTTGTATCTTTCTACACATTATAATTTTGTTTAATATAATGTTATGAACATTTGATCTGATGTTTTGCTCTTATATTGATAGTAGTTTCGAAAATTCTTTGATTCCCGTTCCAGGTTATCTTTTGCTCGCATATTCTTTGTTCTAATTTATTTTTTCCTTTAATAAAAATTAAAAATTATACTTTACTGTACATACAATTAAAATGTGCTAACGGTTTTCATGCATATTGTTTTCAGTTTGTTGAAAACAACCTAAATAAAACAAGTTTATTTGTTTGCAAATAGAATGAAATTAAAGTTAATAGTTATCTGTTTTTATTTTTTTTTTTTTTGTTAAAACTAAAAAAGGAATCTATAAATTTCTCATTATATGTTAATTTGTTTTTTACTTTTTCTTGAATAACGTTGTTTAGTTAGATCAAAAATCGATTCTTAATTGCTGAAGTGCCCTTGAAACTCACTAAAATAACCCATATATGACAGAATTAAAAGCATTAAATGCCAGCTGAAAAAAGTAATTTTTGTGATTTTTTTGTATTTTAATGGGTTTCTCTGTAATTTTTTCCGCAAATTTTTATGTTTGAACACATTAGTTGGTCTTCTTAGATATTTTAATAATTAAGACGAATTCGATTTAAAATGTGAAATATTAATTCTAAAACATATAAAAGACATTTTTGAACTAGCTTTTAATCCTTTAAGAGTTTAAACTTCATTTAAGCACACTCTGTTTTAATTATTTGGTACTGTTCAATTTATTAATAAAAATTATATTTTTTGTTTTAACAGCTAAGACAAAAAGTTGTTAGAGCAAGAGAGGCTATAGGGAATTATAGTAATTATATTATGAATCATCATGTGCCATTAAAGCAACTAGTTTTGAGAAATGAAAGACTGTACAACGGATTTTTTTGCCATTTTGATGAACCTAAACAATGTCCGATTGAAAAATCTATGTCAGGTCGCTGGAAATTCAAATGTAAGTACTATTGAAATATTATTCTTACTTTTCAATTTTAATTTATAGATCAAACGAACTTACCTGTAAGTGACGTTCGATCCTAATTATAAAAGAGTGTCTCGTTCGAGACGATTTTACTAAGTAGTACCGGCCTATCCGGGCAGATGTCACCACAATTTTTCAGAATATTATTTTTTCCCTTTCTATTGGCGCCTTGCGACTCCCGCGCTTTTAAGCCCTCCATAAAGTTTAGAGTTAGATTAGATACATTTTTTCTTTTTTTCAGTTTTAGTTTTTTTTTCAGTCAGAAACGAACTGATCCTTGACTGGTTCGCAAGGTCTTATCGCCCCTATGTCCCGAAGATCTTTAATAGCTTTTTCAACGTCCGAAACAGTTTGTGATCCCCGAAGAATCGGTTCGGTAGGAATCTTAGATCCCTGAATCGGTTTTTCGGTAAAATTGATTTTGTAACCTCTAATACAATGCAAAAAAAAAATTATCATCGGTTATTGAGCTCCACATTTGAAAATGTCTTCCCAAATGGCCTGCAAGCAAATTTACCTTTACTCCTTCTTTTCCGGAGCCTGCTGATTTTTCTTGTATTTGTTCTCTTTCGACTGTGTCTTCGAGAACTGCTGTTTGAACTGGTCTTTTGATTTGTTAGCCTGGTGAAAACGACTCCCTTTCGCCTGGCCCTTCTGGTATCCCGATGATGCTGGTTTATTTGAAGGCTTTTTAAAAGTTGGACGTTGCATCAAAAAAATCTCTTGTCCAGTCTTTTGGAGGGTTTTGTAGCTTTGAGTTTATCCACTAGGTTTTGCCCTAACAGTTTTCCTGCATCGTAAAGCAGACTCAGTATTTCTTTTCGGTTCTCAGCTGATCTTTCTTTTTTGCTCAACATGGACCAATCTTGTCCGAGAGCTGTACCTACAGCCGCAAGGCTCTTTTGCATGTCCAAGTAACGCTTGTCTCTATTTCTTGCCGATTCTGATAGAGCTGCTGTTTATACTTCATTCATTTCCAGAGCTTTTATGGGGCCTTCATTTTTAGTGTCGTATTTTGCCAGCAATTTTTCTTTGTCTTCTTTCGGAAGACTTTTTTTTCCCCAGAATTTCTAGCGTATCTTCATCGAGACTCTCTTCTGATGAAGTGTCGACAGAATCAGAATTGTTTCCACTGTCCTCTCCAAATCCGCTCATATATGTCAATTTTTCGTCTGGAGTAGCTACCACTTCTTCGTGGTCCAGCAGCGATTCAGATTTTTTTTCCATTTTTGCATATGTAAGTATCTCAATTGTTGAAGCTTGGTCCACTTCAACAGTAATTTGCAAAGATTGGTCATTTGACTGGTTTGAGGTTAAGACCTCCGTCTTCTTTTTAATTTTCTTTTCGTAGCGCTTCATTTTTTTCTGAAGTCTTTTTAATTCAGCCTCTGAGCTGATTTCTCCTTTTCGTTTACCCATTTTTAAACTTTTTCTTTTCTTAATTTTTGTTTTCTTTCTTTTTTGAACT
>JABFPM010000890.1:0-24115 GCA_022817325.1 Idris sp. 1 HC-2018 | reverse complement strand
TAACCTGCACGCTAAAATACACTGAAAACTATAATTGTTTTAAGTAATTTTTTTTTTAATTTTAGGTAATTTTTTTAACTCACAGTTAATTTTTCAGATCGAAGAAAATACGAGAGCTTTAGAATACTTAGGACAAACCTGGGGAAGTCAAAGCAGTTTGGATAGCACTGGCACACAAAGCTCGGCAGCTAGTGAAAGAAAACGATTAAGTAGTGAAAAATGGAAACAAGGAGCCAGAAAAACTTTATTACAATGGGTTACAAATGCTCTTCCAAAGTGAGATTTCAATTTTTAAAATTTTATATTAAAAAATTAACCCTTTCCTTACTGAATTTTTTCTAGATCAAAAAAATGGCTTTTATTAGTGAATGTGAAAATTGCTTCGTATGAAAAACTTAAAAATGAAAAAAAAAATTGACTTTATTTCATAATATTGGGTATTTAGAGAGATAAAAATATTTACAGATGTTGTATAAAGTCTATTTCTATCAATATATGTTGCAAAAATAAAAAGAATTGTTATTGTTTTGTTTGAATAACAAAATTTCCACGATTTAATATGCTACTTCAAAGCAACATACGTAGCGAAAGGGTTAAGATAATTATAATAAATTCTTTATACATTTTTTAATTTTAAGCAAAAAATAAATGAAAAGTTTAATAAATATATTTATTATTAAAATTTTCAGAGAATATGGTATTCAAGTTCGAGATTTCGGAGAAAGCTGGCGCGATGGGAATGCCTTTTTAGCTATAATTGATGCGATTAAAGAAAATTTGATAAGTATAGCTGCCCTTCGTGAGGCAACAAACAAGCTGCGTCTAGAAACAGCCTTTCAAGTTGCCGATGAAGAGCTCGGGATAGCGCGTCTTTTAGACCCAGAAGACGTTGATGTGCCTCGGCCAGATGAAAAATCAATTATGACTTACGTTGCTCAGTTCCTACATAAGTATCCTGAACCAAGAACTATTAGGACCGATTCATTAGTCTTAGTACAACAGCAATATGATAATATTTTGAGATGGTTAAATGAAAAAAATTCACAGATGAACAGGATAAAATCTAATAATTATCAGCCGTCCAGTTATGCGGTAATAACAATTTCTCTGAATGCTCTTTTATGGTTTTAATTTATCTTATTGTTATATAATTTATAAAAATTATTTTATCTTTACAGGATTATTTACGTTTTAAAAATGAAATGACTGAAAAATCAATTTTGTTTACAAAGTTACAAAATCTTGTTAATACATCTAGTGTGATTGGTATAACACAAGATTCTTGGAAAAATATACAACGTCTTTGGGTGGAGCTGAAATTATCTGTAAGTAATAAACTTGAAAATTTACACTACAGAAAATATTATTGCTCCTAAATTTAAATTTATGTAAAAAATTATTATAAGATACTAACAAAAAGTTTTATTGATTATAACATTTTTGTTTTAGTTAATGCGATGGCTCTGGAGTCTAGATTCCTCTCTTCCTGGTGAATTTGAAGAACTAGGAATATTACTAGCTCAAGCTGAATCGCTTTTTCACTCAGACAATAATATACCCGAAGAAATGAACGAAGAAACTGCAAAAATTATTTCAAATAAGCTAGTAGAGCACAAACATTTTTTTGCAGATCTTTTTGATAGAATAGAACGATTTCATAAAGCTAAAAAGACAGCAGCAGCAGCAAAAATACTGCCAGAACAACTGGAAAGTATGTCCTTAAGATTTGACAGTTTACCTAGTATAGCTGCAAAACGAAGAGTTCGATTGAAGTTCCTGGAACACAAATGTTGCCTTGTCGCTTTTCTAAATTTAGTCGAATTCAAATTGAAAAGTTGGAACGTAAAATATGGCACCGAAAAAATGGTTCATCAAATGCTTGAACAGTATCGAAATTTTGTATCGACGAAAAAAATTTTTCAAGAATTTCAAAAAGCATTTCTTGACATGCAACAAGTGGCTGACGAATACAAACTAGAAGGAGATATCGGTAAATATTACTTTATTTATTTATTTAACAGATAAACGTTAATAAGATGTTATTTTTAAAATTATCAAAAAATTTAAATTATTTTTATTATTTGCAGATCACGAAGAAAGTCTCGACATCGATAGATTCATGAAAGAAACTAGTGAAAAATGGAAAAACGTGTCGATGGATCTTCGGTGTGTACAAAGTATGCTCGAAGAAGTCGTAGCTTATTGGAGACGATGGTCGAGTATTTCCGATGAATTTCAAGATTGGCTGCACAGAGCAGAGCCAGCAATAAGCTACCCGGAGGAAGACAAAATGGATTTTTTTCAGGACATCAGTGTCTGGAAGGACAAACACCAACAGTTGTCAGATACAGTTAGCTTTTTAATTGCCACTTCCGACGACATGGTTGGCTACCAACTTAAGGAACACTACCTGAGACTCAACTCAATGTGGGAGCACATCTTCCAGGAAGCTGGACAGTACATGCACGCTGGAGACTTAATTCGAAACAGAAAAGACTACAAGTCAGGTGTAATGACCCTACAAAATTGGCTGAGAAATGCTGAAGCAACTCTGGCCACATCTCAGTTGACTTCCACCATTAAAATTCAAGAGTACGGGGAAAAGCTCAAAAAGCTTCACGAAGAAATTGAGAGCATTGAGGAACTATTTCGAAATATTAGTAAGAAGTTCCAGAATCTTATTCAAGATTTGTCCAGGGAAGAGGTGGACAGTATGATGAACACTTTGAAGAAGGAAAAAGAGAGTCTCGTGAGAGTGCGAGCAATGATTCCAATGCAGCTTCACTTGTACCACCAGTTGTTGGTACAGCAAGAGTCTTTGGAAGCTGGACAGAAAGAAATTTCTGGTTGGTTGGACGAAGCAGAAGCTCTACTCAGCAGTTATGATTTGTCCAAAGGTCGAGATTCAGTTCTAGCTCAACTTGAAAAACATAAAACCTTTTTCTCCAGAACTTTGTACTACAAGTCCATGTTGGAATCGAAAAACAAAGTGTTCAGTAATATAGTCAAAGCTGTGGATTCACATGCAAATGTGGTGAATGCTGAAGGTGGCGCCACTTTACGTCAATTAAATGAACGATTTGCAAAAGTTTGCCAGACAATGCAGCAGTGGGAACACAAGCTTCAGGAAGCAGTACGTTGCTGGACGAAATTCCGAGAATGTGAGAGGCAAATTTGTGAATGGTTGTCGGCTGCTGAAACTTTGATTCAGGACAAACACATTGATAATCGACAATCAGTTGAATCGCACAAAAATTTTTTTAGCAAAATCAATGAAAGGTGGATTCAAGATTTAACTAATGCAGAACAGGGTCTGAAAAATGCACTACCCATGGACCAACAAAAATTCATTCTAGACACAGTACACAACCTTCAGAGAAGGTGGAAAGAAGTTTTGAATTTTGCTCCGTTACACTTGATGCGGTTGGAGTTTCGTTTGGATGAAAATACTTTTATGCAATATCTGAATGAAATTGAAATGGAAATTAATAATGAACAGCAAGCACTTATGAAGAATGAGGACATTGGAAGTATTATGAAAAGAAACAAAGAATTTTTTGTTTCGCGTGGAACTGTAACGCATGTCGAGAGGTTTTTGCAGAGTTTAAAGAAAATTAGTCATGCTTATGGTCAACTGAAACCGAGTGATGACTGTCTGGGTGAAGCTGCTGAAAAAGCGGAAAAACTTTGGAATGAAACTGCACGAAGAATAGAATGTTTACGAGAACAGTTGCGTCAAGTACCTGAACAGTGGGCTGCTTATAGACAAAAGTAAATATATATTCTATTTATTTTTAAAATAATTTTAACTTTTTGTAATCTATACAAAAATGTTTTTAGGTTTGGCGAAATGGTACATTGGATGGACTGTGTAGACAATACATTAAGATCAATATTACAGGAAGTAAATTCTATTGAAAAATTCGAAGAGGAAAAATCTATGTTTCAGGTAAATAATAAATGGAAACTTTAATAGCTACTAACACAATGTATCATGAATAAAATTTTATTATTAAACAGTAATTTAACTTTATAATAACTTTTGTGTTGCAGAAAGTTTGCCATGAAGTTGACAGCAAACGTGAAGAAATGAAATGGCTGGTTCAAACATTAGACAATTTAACAGCAAATCGTTCAGACCATGAGGCCCAGGTTGAACAAAACCGTTTAGAGCAACTAATAATTCGCTACAAAAATCTTATACCAACAATAGATATTACCATGACAAAAACTGAAATTTACTCTCGAAGTTATACGTACAGAAAAGAAGTCCACGAAGTTTGTACATTGCTGATGAAAGTTCGTGAACAGTCCACTAAAATACCAGTTGCTGATACTTCTACCGGTGTAGATGAAGCTATTAAAAAGCAAGAAACTCGAGTAAATCAGTTGGAGCAACAGAGAAGCAACATTGTCAGTATGTTGCAACGTGGTAAAGAACTTTTGAAAGATCAGCACACACCAACGTTCATATCTTCAGAAATTCAGCAACTTGAATCGAGCTGGAACGATACTTATGGTCAAAGTATTGAGACCCTACAAAATCTCAAAGGGTCACAAAAATTGTGGAGCACTTATGAGCTGCAAAAAGACGAGATTTTAAAACTAATTTCACAAGCTGAAGAAGAATTAAAACGAGTTGGCTCAATATCTTATTATAATGCTGAACGGGCTTCTAGGGATCTTCAAGAACAAAAAGAGTTGAATTCACAGTTAAGAAAATCAGCAATAATGGAAATTGAAAGATTACAAGACACCCATAGTAAATTGATCAATTTAGCTACGCCAGAGAAGCAGGCCAGCTTGAAAACCGAAATAGAACAGATGGAAAAGAAATTACAAAATACTTTGACTAAAGTTGAAGAACATTTGACCGATCTTCAGGATCAAATGAGCCGATGGTCACAATTCAGATCAAAAGTGTCGAACCTCCAGGCATGGACTCAGCAAACTGTCCCGCAAATGGTTTCAAAAATTCAAGAATCTTCATTATTGCCTGAAGAACGAGTTAAGAGAATTGAAATATTTCAACATGAGGTAGTTGAAAAGATTGAAATATTAACTGTCATTGAAAAAGAATCGAAAATTCTTATTAAAGGTACTTTTTTATTTATATTAATATTACATCGTTATTTATTTTTTTATTTATATTCATTTTTATTTTAGTTACAATTACAAATTTTAATTGTAATTTTTTCAGAAAACGTTAAAGACATGGAAGCAGAACAAACGCGACAGAATATCCAAACTATACACACTGCAATGGATGATTTAAAAACCAATCTTACCCAGCAGTCACAATTGGCGTCTCAAAATTTAACAACTTGGAAAAAGTATGAAGAAAAGATCCAGCAAATAAAACCGTGGATTAATAAAGCAGACTCAGAATTGATTGCAGTCACTTCTAAACCTTCAACTTTGCTTCAGGCTGAACAATTATTAGAAACAGCACGAACTTTTGAGAAACGTTGCAACGAATACTTACCTCAAATTCAAGAACTAAATAAGCTAAGTGGCCAATTGTCCGATCAAACTGTACAACTAGATGAAATAGATGTAATTAAAACGCGGTGGAAAACCATTCAAGACAATTCAACTAATTCAGTTAACAAGCTGGAAAAAATTGTGTCTTCGTGGAAGTCATTTGAAGCTGAAACCAAAGAATTCGATGACTGGCTCACGGAAAGTGAAAAAATAGCTAAACAAGATTTAAAAATCGAGACCCCGGACGTGAGCAAATTAGAACAAGAACTTTTCCGCCTCAAAGATTTTAATAAAAACATATCCAGCAGACAAGCTCAACTGATTTCTGTTTCTCAACATTTGGACTCATTAAGTCAAAACTTATCGTTAGAAGGGGCTTCTAAATTGAAAGCTCAGCTAGCAGAAATAAAATCTCGAATTGTAAAACTTACTGAGACTGTACGAAAACAAATTAATCTGGTTTCAGACACTCTTTTCAGTCGACAAGAATTTCAAATAAAAATATCTGACTTTGAAAAATGGATGTCACATTTACGGTCTAATATTCCTGAAATCAGCATCGTTCACTTGAACAACGTCGACATGACTTTACAAACTGTTCATGCTTACTTACAAGAACATGCGGAAAAGCAATTAAATTTTACCGCAATTTATGATGAAATCAAACGTTTGTCTTCCCATAGTTCTGTTCAAGAAGCAGCTGCTTTAAATGAAATCTATTCTAGTTTAGCTCAAAAGTACAAAAATCTAGAAGACGATCTTATACAAAAAAAGAAAAGTTTAGAAAAATGGACGGAACTGTTGAGCTGGTATCACGAAACTGTTGCTCAAATAGAACACTGCAAATACGAAGCAGAGGCTCGTAAACCTGATGTTACTGAACTGGAAAGATTGTCAAAGGAAGTCGATGGTATATGTTCAAAAATTAATAGCTGGAAAGAACAAGCTCAAACTGTCGACAGCATATCCAGTTTGCATGTTCATGACAAAGAAGGGAAACCATTGACTGCATCTTTTTTAGTAAACGAGTTGGAATCGTCTGCTTTATCGTTGAAAAATGAACTGTCTATTAAAAAAGATAGGTTGAACAATTTGAGCATTCGATGGGACAATTTTCAAAAACTCCATAAAAAGCTTACAGAATATATTGTTGGTATCCAAACGAATCTTCAAGAAATTATATACAAAGTTGATACTTGTGAAAAATTATATCCTGCAGTTCAAGAAATTAATAAACTGACAGGTGTACATGAATCTAAGGCAAGTGATAAAAACAAATTACGCGATGAAGGTAATGAGCTTTTGAAGGAAGATCAAAGTGCAATAACCAATGTTCAAACTGTTGTATCATCGGTTGAATCTAATTGGGATAAAGTTGAAGAATTGTTATTTGAACAGCAAAAGAAGTACTGTGATATCGATGCTAACTGGAAGCAGTATCGAGAAGCACAAGAAAAAATTACGAAATGCATTCAGGATGCTGAAAACTTGTGCCAAACTGTAAAATGTGTTTCCAATGATACTTTGGAAGCTAACAATAAACTTGAAAAATATAAAAAATCTCTAGAAACTCTAAAAAATGAAAACACCAATCTGGAAAGAATGGATGCAACAGCACAACAGATAATAAAAGATTCTTCTTTAATGCCCAATTTCAAAATTGAAACTATCGAATCTACACTGGTGAAAACAAGAGAAAATTATCAGCATATTCTAACTAAAGTAATTGAACGTTGTCAGTTTTATGAAACTCAAGTTATCATATTGAAACAAATTGAAGAGGCAAAATGTAATTTAATTAAATGGTTGAGTGACACTAATGAAGAATTAACTGCTGCTTGTGAACAATTGCCTGATGCCGAAAATGGTCAAATCAAGCTTCAAAAATATACAGATGAATTGCCTGTATTTAAGACAATACGTCAGGGTATTGCAAGCAAATCAGAACAACTTATAAAATTAAACAAAAATAGTCCTATTCCAACAATTGTAGCTTTGAATAAACTTTTGGACGATCAGTTTAAGGTTGTTAAAGAAGCAGCAAATAAATTGAGTTCTTTAATTCATAGTGTCAACGAACGAGAAAAGAGTCTTCGTCAGGAAATAAAAAAGACAAGTGATTTGGTGTCTAAATTCCGAGAAGAAGTCATAAAATGTGACGATTTAACTGGGGAAAATACAAAAATTTTAACAAGAATTAATAAATGCAAAGAACTTAAAAAAGAATTGGACAAATGTGATCAAATTATATCTACAATTGACAAATCATTGTCAGAAATGGCTGCAGAATTTCCTTTTATATCAAAATCAAGTTTATCAAAGGAACTGCAAGGATTGCAACTTCGTAAAAATAGTGTGTCCAACCATGCTGACAAAATTACAGCAACTCTTATTGCTTTTCTGACTAAATTGTATAATGAAAAATTTGGAGTCTTACAGCGTATGGTTGCTGTGCATAAAGAAAAAATACTTTGGTGTGAACCTGAAAAAAATAGTGACCGATACAATTTGGAAGTTAAAATGGCTTCGTTGATGGACATTGAAAAAAGCATCTCAGACTGTGAATCTCGTAAAATTGAAACAGAAAAAACATTAAAATTATTGGCAACAGTTGAAGACGAAGAAGTGTTGAATGCTCTGCAAGTTGAACAAGACAAGGTGTTAGCTGACTTGGAATCAATCAAACTCAAAGCCGGTCAAATTAAAAGTTTGCTGGAACAAAACATTGTTATGTGGCAACAGTACGAACAGTCTACTGATGTCATTTTAAATTGGCTAAAAGAAATGGAAGGAAGAGTACAAATTGAAGGAACAACTCTCATCAACTTACCTGAAATAGACATAAAAATTAAAGAAATAAATGATCTTTGTAAGACGATAACAAATTATCAACAACAAATCGACGAACTAATGAGATTAGGTAAAGGAATTGTAAATGCCAGTCCTGAATCTAGAGTAAGTCAAAATATGGTGCATTTAAACACAAGGTATCAAAATGTATTGAAGTTTTTTACTCAACATTTAGAAACTTTAAAAGATTTGAAGAAAAATGGAGATAACTTTAATTTCCACAAAAAGAATTTAGAAAACTGGCTGTCCGATGCAGAACAAAAGTTGAAAAATTACGAACAAATTTCAGGCCCACATCCAATAACATTCTATCAGTCACGTCTAAACGAATTGAAACAATTTAATGATGAACGAGAAAGAGGACAAATTATTTTGAACAACAGTGTAGAAGCAGGAGAAATGCTCTATGCAAAAATTGGCCCAAGTCACAGAGAAATATTGAGAACTGAGCTGAGAAATCTTCGCAGCAGAGTGGACGCTCTAATCGACAAGACTAATGTGATTTATAAAAAAATCAAAAGTGACATGATGCATAGGTCTTCCTTTGAGGATAAGTACAGTCAAGTAAAACAATGGGTGATCGAAGCCCAAGCCAAATTAGGTAGTAAGCAACACCTGTTACCCACACTGCAGGAAAAAAAATTGGCCTTCCAATCGTATCGAACAATTGCCCAAGACGTGGGTGCTCACAGAACTATTTTACAGCAACTTCAGGAACGGTTGGGTTCATCACCAGACGACGAAGCTATTGCTATGCTGAGCAATGTTATGGAAGCTTATGACAAACTGTCAGAGGACGTTGAAGACAGAATAACGGTAGCAGAAACTCATGTCTCAAACCACGAAGCTTATCTGCAGACATTTGATAAAATGCGTGATTGGATTAATTCGATAATTAATGAAACTGGTCCGATTGTCGACGATCTAGCAATTGATAGAGATGTAGCAAAATCAAGAGTTGCTACGTTGAAAAATAGTTTGATGAAAGAGGAAGAGGGAAATCAGATAATCGACGATTGCAATCAACAACTCAACATAGTTCTGGAACAAACTTCTATACCTGGACATGCTTCCCTGATAAAAGCATTTGAAGAGCAGAAAAAATTGTGGACAGATTTTATCAGTGAATGTACAAATTTGCACAATAAGTTAAACAGTTTGTTCAACCAGTGGACAGTGTTTGAAAAAGTGATTGAGGATTTGGAAATTTGGATGAAACAGGTTGAAATTCTGATAAAAGATCAAAGTCTCAAAAGTACTGAGGAAACGAAGAAGAATCATCTGCAGAAACTGAAACAGTTGGAGGCAGAAATAATACAAAAAGGAGCAGATTTCAACTTGGCTGTTGAAAAAAGTCAGAACATAGAAGCTGAATCAGAATTGGCAGCACGAATTTCTCGTTTGATTACCAAATACCAGGCAATCAAAAATCAAGCCAAAGAGTCTGTCATCAGATACGAGCAGTTTGTCAGAGAACATAGTATGTTTAACGAAAATTATAACAACTTTTTGAAATGGACGAATGATATGCAGGAAGAATTGAAAAAACACAGTGAAATAGTTGGAGATTTAGCTATACTCCAAGCCAAGCAAAAAATCATTCGTGATTTGGGAGATCTGCGAACAAAAGAAAATACTCGATTTGAATCGATAATCGATCTTGGAGAAAAATTATATACTCATACATCTCCAGAAGGTCGAGAAATTGTGCGTCAACAATTGCGAAATTTGCGAACTCTTTGGGACGCTTTTTCGGAGGACTTACAGTCAGCTTTGCAGACTTTAGACCAGTGTCTCATGCAGTTTGCTGAATTTTCTCTGTCTCAAGAGCAGTTAACTGCTTGGTTACGAGACGTTGAACGAGCTATGCATCAGCATACAGAATTGAAATCCACACTTGAAGAAAAAAGAGCACAGTTGCAAAATCATAAAATCATGCACCAAGAAATTATGTCTCATCAGTCTCTGGTGGAAGCAGTTTGTGATAAAGCTCAAAAATTGGTAGACCAAACGAAAGACACATCTTTAAACGTTTATTTGCAATCAATCAAGCATTTATTTCATAATATTGTAGCAAAGTCTAGAGATTTGTTGCAAAATTTAGAAGAGTGTTCAGATAAACATCAGAAATTCAATGTACAGTGTAAGGACTTTACTGATTGGCTGAATGAAGAAAAATCTAAATTACTGGAATGTAATAATCCAAATGGAGAACGAATAGATATTGTTGCAAGATCATCAACATTGGGACAATTGAAAAAAGCTAAAAATCAAGGAATAGAGTTTCTCAAAGAGTTACAAAAATTGTGTGTCGAAGTTTCAAAAAGTTCAGCTCCAAAAGGAAGAGAAACAATCAGTAAAGAAATTGATGATCTGAAAAATAGTTTAAATCAACACATGCAAGATATAGGTAAGTTTATTTTATTTTTATTAACAAATTAACTTTTTCTAACAATGTAAATGTTTAATTTTTTAATTTTAGAGTCTGCAGAAAACAAGCAAACAACACTGCTGGAAAAGTGGCAAGATTTTGAAAATCAATTTGACCTTTTATCAAAATGGTTTTCATCAATGGAAGCTAGCTTCAAGGATCAACAATTGTTATCTTCATTACAAGACAAAATATCTCGTCTCGATTCTCTTAAGAATAAACGAGGCATTGTTTTGAGTAAAGAACAAGAAACCGACCAATTTATTGACAAATCTCATGCTCTTTTGAATATAAGTGGAGTTGACAAAATCAAACCAATGATATCGCAAATAAGCAACAGGTAATAATACATTTTCAATTTTTTCTTTCTTACTCGAATTAAAGTTTTTAATATTTTTCGAAATATTTTGTTTTAGATATCAGTCACTTCATACTTTGAGTAAAGATTCTATCAATCACTATCAAAGTATAGTAGAAGATCATAGTGTGTATGAAGAAAAATTGAAGGAAATAGATTCCTGGCTAACTTCTTTAGAACAAAATCTTTCCACTCTGACAAAAGAAGATCTCGACGAAAACTTAGAAGCCAAAGGTTCGAAACTACAAATGTTACTAGCAGAACGTAATAATGCAGTTCATCGTCTCTCAACACTCACAACGATTGGAGAAAAAGTGATTCCAGATACTTCAGCTCAGGGACGAGAAATTATTCGAAATCAAATCCGAAATGTGTGGGAAAGATGGGAAAATTTGGCCAAGGAAATAAGCCAGCAACAAAAAAAACAAGATGCACAGTCTTTACAATGGTCAAGTTATCAAGAAAATTTACAACAAATTCTTGCGTGGCTTGACATGATGGAAAGAACCATGAAACAGGATGCTGATGTAGTTTGCTCATCTCTGCAAGAAATAAGATCGAAATTAACAAAAAATAAGGTATACAAATAATACATTTTATATTTCAATTCATTATTTTAAAATTTTTATTTTTTTCAGACAATGTATCAGGAAATTGTAGCTCACAAACGAGTGATAGATTCAGTAGCAGACAAGGCTAATGCAGTAGCCCAAGTTGCTCAAACTCCTGCAGAAGTGAAAAGTAAAATCAAACTGGTGATTCAGCGACATTCTAATTTGTTGGAGTCATCACAACGAGGAATTGCAAACTTAGAAGCTTTAGTTGATATTTATCAACAATTTAATGATCTTCAGAAAGCATATCAAGACTACCAAAAACAACAGTGGGAAAAACTGAGTATTCATGGAGATTATTCCGGCAGCAAAACTACTCTTGAGGCTAGATTGGCAAAAATTATTCAAATTCAAGACAACATTAATGAAGGGGAATTGAAGTTGAATGTTCTCGAGGAACATCTGACGAAAAATGCTAAGATTTTACCAGCTAGATTGCAAGAAACACTTGAAAGAGATCTAAATAATTTAAAGTATATAATGATATTTTATATTTGTGAGTACTTTTATTGATAAGTAATTTTCATTGAATTTTTTTTCACTTGTAGATTTGAGCATAAAAAATTAGCAACTGCTGTTGAGGATACCATTCGATGTATAGAAGAAAAGATACAACAGTGGAATGAATATGAAAGTTCTTTGGAAAGGTTACTTGCCTGGCTGAGTGATGCAGAAAATATGTTGAAAAATTATTGTTTGAAAAATACTATTGAAGAAAAGCAGGATCAGCTTGAGAAATATCAGGTTCGTTTAATATATTTTACAAAAATATTTGTTCTTAAATTTATTAAAAAATACAATTGTAGAGTTGCTTCACCAAAAATACATTCTATTTGACAAAAAAAAAATTGTTTAGTTTTACATTTTTTTCACTAACTAATAAAAAAGAAAGCATACATTACAAAAAAGAATTTCTTAGGACCTACTTAAAGTAATGGAATCACGTAATATTGACGTGATGGAAATAGTCGCATTGGGTGATCATTTGGAGCAAGTAAGATAGTTGTTCGATAACAAGTTGCATCTGCATAAATTGATATGCAATAACTAATAAAGCATTGAATCAAAATTAATTTTTACAAAAACTGATCAAGCGCTTCTTTTTTAGTTAAATTTACTATTTTTTCAGTTTATTTTTAGAAAAATATAACATAAACAAATTAATTTTTCTGTGTTATAAAATTTTAGCAACAATTTATTATACAATTATGTATGAGTCATCAAAAATATACACAAATTTAATAAACAACTAATTTTTTTTTCAGTCTCTAATTACAAATTTGCGACAAAATGAAGCCGATTATGATCACATGAGAGATATTTCTTCTGATTTGATTCAGATCAGTGGGGAAACAAGGTTTTCTGTTAACGTTCAACAAGTAACATCAAGATTTCAGTCTATCCAGAATACAGCTAAAGTAAGAATTTAAAATTACTAAATGTTAAATAGTAAAAATGTTTTTAATTTAATTTGAATTGAAATTGTAGGAATTGGTGAAAAAATGTGAGCAAGCTTTGTCCGACCACATGGTTTATTTGGACCGCTACAAGGAATGTATCAAACAATTAGCTGCAGCTCAAAGTCTTTATGAAAATACCAGAGAGAATACATCTGGAACACGTCAAGAATTATCGAGCCATGTTGATACTTTAAAAGACTTAATGATACGTCAATCATCACTCATGTCTTTAGTTAATAGCACCGTAGAAGCTGGTGAACGTCTTTATCCTACTACCGGCACTGAAGGCCGAGAAATTGTACGCCAGCAACTTATAGACCTGCAACAAGTACTTGAAATGGTTTATGATGGCGTGATCATGAACGAACGAGAATTGCAAGCCAAAATAGCATGCTGGTCTGGCTTTGATGAATGCAGAGAAGAATTTGAAAAATGGTTGAAAAACGCTGAATCACAATTAAAACTTGAAATTGAATTGAAAACAACTCTAGATGAAAAGCGAACTCAACTACAAATATATAGGAATTTGTTGCAAGACGCTCAGGCTCATCAACAAAATTTATTCAATTTAAGAGACAAAGCTGACGAATTAACTGATCCCACTAACAAAACAGATAAAATTATTGAAGATTTACGAAAAAGACATGCGGATGTTTTACAAAGAGCTGCATTATTTGTGGAAAGGTAATTAAAAGTTGTTAAATTTATTTTATTATTAAATAATTTAATTATCAATACATTTTTTCTCTTAATATTTTAGGTACGAAGCTATTGTCAGTGATCACAAACAATACAGCAAAGCTGTTTTAGATACACACGAGTGGTTGGACGCTACTCAAAATGCAGTGGTTCTTTGGGGTGACACAGAAGTAGAAAGAGTTTCTCTTCACACAAACTTGGACAGACTTCGAAATCTGTATCAGAATTTACCAGAAGATGAATCAAGAATACAACAAATTCGAATGTTTGGTGAAAAGGTAATACCTGGAACTCTTGATTCTGGTCAAGTGAACATTCGTTCACAAATAGATTCTTCTCAACAAGAATGGGAAAGTCTGGTTTCCACAATTAAATCGACAATAGAATCATTGGAAACAAAGTTACAGCTCTGGACAGAATATGAGAATTCTAAGGAACGTTGTCTAGCGTGGATTCGAGATACAGATGTAAAATTACATGCTGCAGACTTGAAAGCAACTTTACCAGAAAAGAAAGATCAATTGGAAAAGTTGAGAAACTTACAAGGAGAGATACGAGCAAAAGAATTTGAAATTGATGCTGTAACTGAAAAGGCTCAGCAGCTGCAAAAGAACTTCACTTCGAGAAGCTCACAGATATCTGAAATTGGAATCAAGTATCAGCAACTTTCTACTAAAGTTAAAGAATTGAATAATCGTTGGCACAATTATGTAACGACACATCAAGATTTTGACACTCAGTTGTCAGAGTGCACAGCCTGGTTGGAAGATATAAAAATGAAACTAGCTTATTGTTCTGATTTAAGTGTCTCTTCACAAAATGATTTGGAAAAAAAAATGGATACGGTTCAAGAACTGATACTGTACAAAGAAAACAGATTTGCTAAGGTACTGTTTTTAAAACATTTGGAATAAGTCCCTCTGAAATGAAATAATAATTTTTTTCCCTTTTTTAGATTCAAAATCTAGTTGAGCTTGCCCAAGCAGTTTTAGCAAATACTGCACCGTCAGGTCACGGGGCAATTAACGAAGCTCTCACGAGAATCCAGGAACAATGGAGTGCACTTGCCACAAAAATGTTAGAAACCAAAACAACACTGGACGATGCCATCAACAAATGGGCTGGACTACTAGAACAAATTCAATCAGTCAACAAAACTATGGAATCTATGCAAATTCAAATTGACGATTTATCTCCTTATCTTACAACAATGACAGAAAAACGTTCACAATTGGAACAAATCAAAGCTTTGGAAGAAAAAGTAAGATGTGAAAACATTGAGGTTGAAGTTTTGAAAAACAAATTTGCAGAAATGACAATTACTGGCCAGCAAGGATTAGCTGCTTCTGAAGCACAGAAAACCCTGAATGCGTAATTATATTTAACGAAATATTTCTGTATTGTAATTTTCAAAACGTACAATATATAAAATAATGAATTTTTTTCCAGGTTTGACACTTTGTTTGAGAAAATCAAATCTTTACTTGCTGAAAGAGAAGAAAACTATAAAGATCATCGAGCTTATAAAGAAGCTTACGATGATTTGATAAGCTGGTTAACTAGAGCACGTGAAAAAATTCCTTCTACTCAACAGCGTGCACTTGGAGATAAAGTTTCCATTGAAAATGCAGTAGCACCACTTGAAGGTTTGCTAAATAAAAAAGCACAAGGTGAACTGTTACTGGAACAATTACAGCATACTGGACAGGTTGTGTGTGCGAGCACTAGCGTCAGAGGTCAAGAAATTATACGCGATGAAATTGCTGCGTTGACTGAAAGCTTTGAAAACTTGTTCCAAGGTTGTATACAATTATTTAGATGTACATTTTAATTTAAAATAAAATATGTGATTTTTCAATATTCAATTTTTTCAGACATCAAAAAACGAAAAGAAGCGATGGAAGTGACAATTGGACAATGGCGGGACTATAAAGACGAATTTGAACGTCTTAGTGACTGGTTACAACAGTTGGATATTCTTATCAAAGCTCAAAAGAATGCTTTGTTACCAAACATAAGAGAAAAAGAAAAGCAAGTCAGGGAGGTTAAAAATATATTAGAAAATTTAGTAAGAGGACAGGATCAAATAGATAAGTTTAATAAATCTGCATCTGAATTTATTTCCACCCAACTGGATTCTTATATCAGTAACCAGGTGAGACAACTAAATTCACGGTATCAGGTTCAAATCAACCTTTCCAAAGATGTTTTGAATAAGGTTGAAACTAATCTCGCACAACATCAAGAGTACGAAGTCAATCTTGAAAAAGCTCGAAATTGGATCGAAAATGCAAAACAAATAGTCCGTCAGGGTACTGAAGCCACTTCCAGTAACAAAAAAGAAGAACTGCAAGACAAGTTGAATAAAATTCAAGAATTATTGCGGAAACGAGAGGAAGGTCAAAATCTGATTCACCTCACTGTCAATAGTGGAGAAAAAGTGATGCGTAACACCAGATCTGATGGTCGTGAAGAAATAGGAAACCAGTTGAAAGAAATTCAAAACGACTGGGAACGTTTAGTGAAAAAGATTTCCACTACCAAAGTTCATTTGGAAACTGGTTTGCTTCAGTGGGCTGACTATAATTCCTCTTACACCCAGCTACAGCAATGGATCAATGATCGAGAAGCCAAACTGCAACAAGTTTGCGAACAAAAAATATCTAAAGCAAGAAAAGGACTTCCAGGATTAAATTCTCTGGCAATTGGTGAAAGAAAAGCAACTCTTCGACAGACGAACAGTATTGTACAGGATATAGTTGCTTTTGAACCGATGATCCATTCTGTGACTACAAAAGCTGAGGACTTACAACAAGCGACACCTGCAACAGAGATATCTATAAAGTATGAAACGTTAAGCAAAACAGCACAAGAATTGTATGCCAGACAAAAGGAAACAGTTGAACAAAATCAGGCATTTGTTGACAGTGGAAATGAATTTTTGCAGTGGATTCGAGTTGCCAAAGAAAGGCTTGGAAAATGTTCGGAGCCTACTGGTGACAAAGAATCTTTGGCGAGTAAAATAAATCAGCTGAAAATTCTTCAAAATGAGCTTGACGAAGGGCAGACAAAGCTTCAAAAAGCATTGGAACAGGGCAATTTAGCGTGTCAAAGTGCTGATGCCGAAGATAAAGAAATCATAGAAGAAGAAGTGGCTCTATTACAAGAAGAGTTCGACAACTACGTGTAAGTTTTTTTTCACTTAAAGAAAAATGAAACTAAATATCCCTTTTAATTAAAAAAAAAAAAAATTTTTACAGAGAACTTCTAAATAAAACTAAGAGTCTTCTTGAAGTGGGAATTGTGAAATGGACAGAATATGAAGATCAGTTTTCTGAAGCTTCAGAGTGGCTCACACAAACTGAGCAATTGGTACAAAATTATAATAAGCTGCAAGATAGTCTAGAAGAGAAGAAAAATGTTTTGGAACAGTTTCAAGTGCATTTACAAACATTGTTTGACTGGCAAAAAGAATTGGACCGTTTAAATATGACAGCTCAAATACTTTTGGAAACGTGCGCTGATACAAGAATATCAAATGCAATTACCCAGTTGACAACCAAATACAATGCACTTTTATCTTTAGCAAAAGAAATAATGAGAAGATTGGAACTGCATTACCAGGTAATTTATACAAATTACATAATTTATTGGAATTAATTAAATAATTTATACATTTAATTTTGATTTTAGGAACATCAACAGCACAACACACTTTACCAAGAATGCCAAGATTGGATTGACAGAACAAGAGACAAACTTTGCGAATGCAAAGACATTCCTAACACTTTGTCCGAAGTCAATAATAAATTGCACACATGTAAAACAATTCGTCAGAGTTTAGAGCAAGGTCAAAATAAACTTCGTTATGCTTTGGAATTAAAAGAGAAGGTAATAATGAACACAGAACAAAATGGAGCAATGAAAATACAGGAAAGCACTGAAAATCTAAAAACAGATTTCGAAAAGTTGTTGATGGATGTGGAAGATTGTCGTCAAAAACTGTCTGCCAGAGCTACTATTCTAGAAGAATTGAACAAACTACATCGAATGATATCTGACTGGATCGAAGAAGCTGAAAACAAAGTACATTTAGATGAAGTTTACCGAAATGACTTAGGAGAGAAGCGTGCTTTGTTAGAAAAATATAAAACTGCTCTGAGAGATATTATTGGCCACAGTGAAACTGTAGAGAAGCTCAAAATTCGTTTGGCAGAAGACAATCAGGTTCCCAAAAGTCCATATCAAAAAACTATCACAGCCTACGAAGAACTGTGGGAACTTTCAGTAAATAAAATAAAAAAATTGGAAAATCAAGTGAAAGAGCACGAGTATTACCAACAGGCTTATAATGAAGCTTCTGACTGGGTTCGACGAGTGAAACTAGAGCTCCAACAGTACACCGTGACTCATGGTGAAAAGGATAAAGTGATTGAACGAGAGAACAAAGTCAACCAGATTATCTCGTCACTTCCAACCGGTCAGAGTTTGATTTCCAAAGTTATCGAGATGAGTGAAAAGGTTTTAGCTACGACTGGTCCAGAAGGACAAGACTCAATCAGTCAGGATATACAACAGCTCCAACAAGACTGGGGATCACTACAAGCCCAATGTCAAGAATCACAAAAGTTATTATCCAGTTGTATTGTCACGTGGTCTCAATTTACGGGCGATTTGGATAGCATGAAAAAGTGGCTTGATAATTTCCAGAACAAGATAACCAATGAACAAACCAAAGAAAACAAATCCCCAGAAGACTTGTCTCGTTGTAAGAAATTAGTTGACGAAGCTAATCACCAGAAATCCATTCTAGAAGATCTCAATGACAAATGCGAAATGCTATTGGAAGTAAGTGCCTGCAACTGGACCAGAGACAAAACAGTACAACTTCAATCCATCTACATGAAATTTTTAACTGATGCTCAAGGTTTGGTTTCACGAGTCGAGAAAAATTTGTCAGATCACACAGAATTTTTGAAGGCAAAAACCGACTTGGAAGACTGGCTGCTTAGAGCTCATGGTTCAGTCCAAGACTGTGTTGGTGTTGGTAACACAGCTTGGGCCAAAGACAAACTCGATACACTGAAATTGGTGGCAACTCGTATCACTGAAGGTCATCATTTGATGCAAGTTTTGCAAAGTGCATTCACAAAAGCCATTAACATTGCTTTACCTGAACAGCAGGATCAGCTGCGAATAGACATCGCGACACTCAGATCCAAGTGGGACCAACTCAATATGGATCTAAGTACAGTTCAAGCCCAAGTGAAATCAGTGTTAAACAGATGGGAGGATTATGCAGAAGCTTACGTTCGGGCTGACAAATGGTTGACTGAAATGGAACAGGCTATGAAGCCAACGTTTCTTACTAAAGGCGAACTCAGTGAAATGAAAACACTACTGGAGAGATACAAACATGCAAATGACGAGGCAAAAGGAAAAAAGTTAGAATTAGATCAACTGATGAACGAAGCAAATGAATTATCGAGTTGGGCCAAAGACAATGAGACTACTGAACAAACGACAAAATTAATCAATCGTTGGGAATCACTGATGGATAAAATCAATCAAAACAAACTGTCAGTTGAAGAAGAAATCCAAAATTATCACGCTTATCATAGTGCTCTTCAAGAAACAGAAAAATGGTTGCTACAAATATCATTCCAGTTAATGGCACATAATTCAATGTACATTACAAACAAAGACCAAACAATAGAACAAATTAATCAGCATGATATTTTGTTAAATGAAATAGAAAATTATAAACAGTTTCTAGATAGTCTAAAGGATAAAGGCCTTGGACAGATTGAAAAATATGAATCAGTTAATCCGTCGATAAAATCAATCATCGATACCCAACTCAAAAATGTTAATGAAAGTTACAATTCACTTTTGAATACTGCTCTACAAATTAAAATAAGATTAAACGAATCGTTGGTTAAATTTCAGGAGTATGAAAATGTTTTGGCTAGTATTATAAAGAATCTTGAATCATATGAGCCTGAAGTTTGTGCAGAAGTTCAAACTCCCCTAAACACTTTGGAATCTGCTGAGGCTAGTTTGAACAGATCTCGAATTTTGCATAACAAACTTCAGAATGAAAAATCAGGGTTGGCTATTGCAATTGAAGCTTGCGAAGCTGCAGCAGCTTCTGTTTCGAGACCAGGAAGTCCTTTAGATGCTCCGCCAGTTCAAAGTTCGGTCAAGGAAATCGAGGTGCGAAATCGATTGGAGGATCTCGTTGACCAGGTGACATATTTGAACTTAAAAATATAAAATATATCAGATTTTTTAAAAACTGTTTTTAAAAACTATAACCAAATCTTTTATTTTTTAAAGACTTTATTATTAATTATTACATTTACAATTTTTTATTTTCAGATGCAAATTCACTTGTCTAACGTCACAAAAGCAGTCGCTGAGTTGGAAGAACTTGATCTTCAAAAAAATGCTCTTCGTACATGGATAAATCAACAAAGAGTCTTATGTGCCGAGTGGAAGTCTAGACCAGCTAAACTAAGAGTTGAAGCCGCCCAAACGGAACTCCAAACAATGAATGATTTACTTTCAAACGTAGGGGAACGTCGAAATAGAGCTCAAATAGAACTTACTCTCAACAGTAAAGAAGACGAAGACATAATAAATGGTTTAGATAAACTGGAAATTGAATTAATCGAAGCGATAGCCGGAAAGAAAGGTACTCAAGACTTGATTAAAAAGTATCGGTCCAATATGCAAGATCTTCAGAACTGGTTTGATGCTCTGTCAAAACGAATAGATGCTATTGAAAAAGGCAATGGATTGACTATCAATCAAAAAATATCAGCTGCTAATGAAATATCCGATGAGTTTGAAACTCAAGGCCCTGATAGATTTGAAGATGTGAAAAAGTTGGGTGAACGAGTTATGGATTCAGTTAGCAATTTAGATTCTCAGCAAATTGAAGAACAATTGAAATCTGTCGAAAGAAAATATGGAGATGTGCGAAAAAAGATACACAGAAAATGTCAAGTTCTGGATACGACTGCACAAGGTATTGAGGCAACCAAAAAAGAAATACAAGAAAATAGAGAATGGATTAATGAAAGGAAACAAATGGCTAGATTTTCTGAACTCTTAGGATTTGAAAGTAAATTGGCTGAGGAAAAGTTGTTGTCTTTGAAGGTAAAATACAATTGTAAATTTTTCTACAAAAATATTTTTTAACAAAAATTAACTTTTCGTCATTTTTTGCAGGCTCAACTAAAAGAAGCTGAAAGTAAACAAGCCCTAATTGACACTTTAGAAAAACGTGTTGGCAATATGCAAAATGAATTAGAAACTAGTGAACAACATCAATTGGAATCTGATACCAGAGCCCTTCGCGGAGAGCAAGCTGAACTTTGTTCTATTTTGCGAGAAGAAATTTCTGCAAAAATAGCAGCTGTAGAAGCTCGTCGCAAATTTGAAGATGAAATTGAAAAGGCCAGAGTCTGGATTAAACTAAGAAGCAACGATTCCAAAAAGTTGAGCGGATATTTACCATTAAAGGCTATCAAAGTGGAGCAAGATGTTACACAACACAACAATTTACTCACAGAAATAAGAGCTTTCAATGAAGATCAATTGAAGAGTGTATTTAAACAAGGTAACGCTCTTTTGAGGGACTGTGATGAAGAAGATAAAGTTCGTTTACAAAAACTTTTGGATAAATTAAATAACGAGTATGAAGAACTACGAAAAGAAGCCAAGGAAAAACAAGCTGCTCTAGTAGACCTACTCCAAGGTCGTAAAGCTTTTGAAAATGAAACAGACAAGTGTCAGCGATGGATAAAGGAAGCAGAAGTTGCAATATCTTCAGAACTAAGATCTTCTAGTGTCGATGTACTTCGAGAACAATTAACAAAGGTATTTTTTTCTCTTTTTTAATTATTTACGTATAATAAACATAAAATGCATAAAATGTTTGTTTCAGTATGATCGTTTGAAAAAGGAGGCAAAGGAATTCGCTGACAACATTGAAAATATAATCCAACAGAGTAAATCCATTTTGCCAACCATTAGTGATGCAGATAAACTGGAACTGAATGAATATCTTAAGAACTTGAAAGAAGCACACAATCGAGTTGCTGGAATCATCATCGAACGTGCAACAGTTCTGCAGAAAAATATAGACGAAGCTGAAAAAGCTGCTGCCAAAGTGGCTGAAGCTGTTCAGTTTATGTCCAAAATTCAGGGTGAACTTCAGGACCTCAACAAACCAATAGGTTCTAAAGTGGAGGATGTTGAAGACATGTTGTCAGCATATGAAAAAATACTAGATGATCTGAAAGAAAACAAAGTCAAATTAACAGACTTGCAAGACACAAATATAACTGACTTACACGACATAGTTGTCCAACAAGATGACCTTATAAGAACCTTAGAAGCCCAAATTGCTAAATTACGTCAGTTACTGTTGCTCAGACAACAATTTTTGGCATTAATTACAGATATTTTAACGTTTATTACAAAGTACACTGATATCATACGAGACATTGAAAAGAGCGGAGATACTCTAGAAGAGAAGATTAATAAATACGATGATGTCATTCTTAAAATACAAGAATGCGATGCCACTTTGGCAAGTGCCACTGACAAAGGTCAGCAAATAGCAGCTGATGGCTCTGCGATTGACAGAAACAATATTACCGAACAACTGCAGTCCTTGAAAAATCAATTGCAGACTTTGAGAAGAACTGTGGAAGCTCAAAAAGAGCGGCATGAATTGACAGCAGCAAGTCATAGACAACTGGCCAACGAATTGGCTGATATTTTGGATATTTTAGGAAAAAAAGAAAAGGATGTGAAAAGTCGTCCATTACTTGAAAGAAATATAGCCAATGTTGAAGGAGAAATGAAAAAGCACGAAGATTTGTGCGAAAGTGTCAACGAATACCTGGACAGAATCAAAAGTTTAAGAGAATCAGTTAGCCATGAAGATTACATGCCAGGTTCTCTGAAGGAAATGTTAAGCGAAGCGACGAGCTTGCTAACATCTTTACCTAGAGAAATGGAAGAACGAGGAAATTATCTTCAGAGCAATTTGCAGCTCAGAGTAGAGTATACCGCACTGACAGACAAATTGCATGGCTGGGTCCGAGAGGCAGAAATTAGATTGCAGAGTGACAAAGATGGACTCGACTTTGAAAACATTCTCAGCGATTTAGAGGAGCATAAGGTAATTTTTTTTCTCATTTAGGTACTATTATTATTTTTATTCTGATTTAACATTTTTTCCAATTTCTTAATTTGTTGCAGATTTATTTTGGTACTGAAGCAAACATTCGAGACCTAGTTTCCCAACAAATTCAGCAACTTGCTGACAAAATATGGCCATCTTTGATTACTTCTGAGCAAGAAGAGTTGAGTGTAGAACAGCAGCACCATACACAGTTATTAAAAAATACATTGAACACTGCAAAATCGAGAAAAGCAAAATTAAAACAAGGAGCTGAAGCATGGCGTGATTATCTTCAAACTTTAGAAAAGGTCAGAGCTGTAATGGCCAGAACTAGATTTACAGACGAGTTGGTCAACACTTTAGCTGGCCTTCGATTTAATATTCAAAAGATTACTCATGCTCTAAACGACATTCAGGTTTGTTTTTTGCTTAAACTTTAAGTTTAAAACTCTGTAAAAGTAAAAATTAATTAATTTATTTGTTTTTTTAGAATCAACGTATAGAATTAGAATTACTAAATGAACGAGGGAATAAAATTATCAAACAAGCAGACGACCATAACAAAAACATAGTCTTGAAACAATTAGAAGAAACAATGTCCGATTACAAGAAATTAATTTCTGGTCTTGAGGGAAGACGTGATGCTCTCGAGGCGTTATCAAAACACTGGGAAGAATTTGAAACACGAATAAATGGCGCAGAGTCTCAAGTCAGTGCTATTGAAGAAAAGAATAAACTTGTCGACACAACTGTCAGATCAAAACAAAATTCATTGGATTCATTAAAAATCTTAGAAGTAAGATTTTTAGATATAAAATTTAATATTAAAATAATTTAAATATATATATAATATTAATAAAATTAACAAATGAATAATTGTTTTAGAATTTCATTTCGGAAGCAAAAGTATTAAAGACTGCTCTAAATGAAGTGCGTACTTTGGCTGGTCCAGTTCTCTCGTATTTAACAGCTTTTACAGAGGAACCTGCTGAAGCTGTAGAAGAACGTATACAAAAT
>JABFPM010000889.1:0-24121 GCA_022817325.1 Idris sp. 1 HC-2018 | reverse complement strand
GGGGGGGGGGGGGGAGAAAAAAAAGTGGAAGCAGGAGTCATTTTGAAGTGGAGGCGGAGATAAGAGGGAGGAGGATGAAAAATAAAAAAAGAAACTTCAGGGGAGAAGTAAAAACGTTGCAAGCATCGTGCAGGACCCAATGTGATTATACGGTGGGAGTGGTCGTGGCCCAGTTGGGCACCAAGTTCTTTCAAGTTTGCAATACCAAGACCAAATTCGCCTGCAGCGATGATCCTTATAATGCGAAAGAAGCATCTTTTCTGCCTGCAGCAGAGCTGACCGCTTTTTGTCAGCGACATTTATATTATTAGATCAAGTGTTCAATATTCGAGGAATCATTTTCTTCAAGACTACCACACAGTTTTTTTTCTTTTCTTTTTTTTTGGTTCTGGGGTCAATGTTTTATAAATACAGTTTTGTATGTTACTTAATTAACTATTTAATAGAAATTAAATTTAGAAAACTTATTCTAATCTAAAAAAATATAAATTGTGTATCTTGCTTAGTCAGCTATAAAATTAAGATGCCGTTTAGAAAACTTAAGTTGTAAATTTCTAATCTGGAAAATAGTCTATGAAGTGTAAATTTTATATTACTCAGTTAGATATTGAATTAAAATTGAATTTAGGAAACCGAAGTTAATTATTTTCAATTTACAAAATATTCTCTAAAAGTTGGTAACTCAAATTGGTATGAAATAAAATGTAGTATAAAACAAATTGTGCAGATTATAATCAAAGCTAATGAATACAGTGCATAAGAATTTTTGAACATTATTATTAACTGGCCTTTCAACACTGCCATAATAATATCCTGACAAGATTTTCTTATTAAATGCTCGACTCCAAGTATGGTGCACAACAATATATATAATCAACACAAAATTATCGCAATGCCAATTCAAAAATGAGAAATCACTTATCTTTCATTCATACCAAGACACTCGTGTAATAAGATAACACCTATGTCTGGTATCACGTTATTTAATTCAATGAAGCAACCATAAGCGGCTTTATAGCCCGAGGTGACCCAAGTTCGATAGTTCATTCATACCGAGGCGACTGTTTTGCATGAGCGTCAATGGGTTGAAAGTGAACTTCTTATTTCAGATCCAGTACTTTTCTTCTCAGTCACGAGAACCAATTTACCCAGAGGCATACATCATTTGGAAAAACAAAATTTTCAAATCTAATAGATTTCTAAAGTAAAAATATGCTCGGAAAAAAATTATCAAGTGAGAATCTTTAAAAATCAAAAATTTTCTGTCAATTAAATTTGATAAGAAATTTCTAAAAATGTTTATATAGCAAGAAACTTTACTTGATATTTACTTATCTAGTAAAAGTTTTTGAAAATCAAAATTTGTTGCTTCGATCAAATTTGGTGAAAAATTTCTAAACTAAAAATAACTCGAATATTTATAATATAATTTACCAAGTAAAAGTCTCCGACACCTTATTTGGCTTATAATTGCAAATAATAATTTCTGGTTGAATTTTCAAACAGGTTTTCCTTGTGCAAATACTTTAAATTAAACTTAAAAGGTTTTCCCCACGGAAATTCCCAGACGTAAATTTATAATATGCGACGACAATAATCGGTATAGACAGTACCGATTAATTGGGAACGATCGGACATTAATTGAAAAAGAAAACAGGCTGATTTCCTTAAGTGTGGTAAACAGAATGTTTTTTTTGTCGTGTCATTCATTGCCGAGAATTCATTCTTAAAGAAGAATCGACAGAAAATAAATGATTCAAGACCTTTTTGTCTTGCTCGAATATGTCAATGGCCCAATAGATCTTAACTTCTTTTTCCGCAAGCGTTTTTCATCGTTGTCACACATTTTATTTGTAATTACATCTTGTTCTCGCATAGCCATTAAATTTCCGCAGACGATAAATTTTGTTTATACAAAGTAGCTGATTTACACTTTCATTCACGACGTTTTACCGTACGAGGATAAAAAATGGGGATCAAAGGAGGACGAAAGTCTCTGCTAACTAACTTTTGTTTTGGCCGACAACAATAAGTTTGATCTTTTATTTGGTCCTCTTACATTGGGCCGAGGATAAAAACGAAGCCTGGAGAAGGTTTTGATATTCTGCTCACGCACGCATGCACAATCTGCGCACGCAAGGGAAGCAACTCGAATGATGAGTACTTCGTGTGTACAGCGAAGAAAAACCTTTTTTACCACTTAAACACTAGAATTACACAATTCGGATGAGATGGTTGCATTCTCAAAGCATTCAATGCTTTGTTCAATAACTTTTGTATTCTAAATTTTAAGTTTTCTAATTTTATTTTAATTTTAGAAACTAAATAAAGTAAACCTCTAAAGTAAGTAAATTTTAAATTGCCCAAGTTTGCTTTGAACTTTAAAAATTTAATAATTCAAGATTATAAAAAACATTTATAAAATAAACGAATTTTAGGTTTTCAAAGTTTGCTTTTAATCATGAAGTTAAAAACTAAATAAAGTAATTATAGTATAATTAAGGTTATAGAAACTTTACAAAACTTAGTTTTCCTTAATATAAGTTGTTGTAATTCAATACTTAATTGAGTAATAACAATTATATTAAGTTAACAACTATAATTGAAAACTAAAAAAGATATTAATTTAGAATATTTTAGCCATTATAATATTTCGAATATCTTATACTTGTGTCAAAGATGCTAAATATTGACTAAAGTTTAATTATAATAATACTGAAATTATGGAAAAATATATTCTTGAGACAATAAAAAGTTCTGAAAGTCAAATATGTAAAATTTCGATTAAAAACAGATCTAATGTAAGATTGAATATTTTGAATACTTTGAAAAATGAACAAAAACTAATAGACTTAGTAAAACACATAGTACATTTAGAGAAAACTTATTCTTAGAAAATTAAAAAGAAAAAAACCAAGAAAAATGATCTTTTAAAAGGTCACCAAAAAATGTATTATGAATAAGGTAAATTTCTAAAATATATAAATTTTATATTTTGCTTTTAATTATAATGTTAAAACTTGAATAAAGTAAATTTTTAAAATAAGTAAATTTGAAGTATTTCCAATTTTACTTTTAATCGTAAATCTGAAAACTAAATAAAGTAACTTCAGAAATTGAGTTAACTTTAGATTTATGCTTAGAACTTTAAAATTTAAATAATGCAAATCAAAGAAGTGAATGTCAATTCATCAATCGAAGAATAAAAATAAGTAAAAGATGAAAATTTCGAAGAGTTATTAATCTTCGTCTACGAAATATACCTTATTTCAGTGTAAGTGTATAAGGTATGTGTATATGTATATGTGTCTGCAACTCTTTTCTCGAGCCGGTAGTCTATCTCACCTGTTGCAGGACGAGTGGTATCACAGGTGGTTCCGTGGGTGGGAGTGGACGGATGCTGCTCCAGGTTCGAGAGACTGCAGTCTGATAAAAAAGAAGATACACATCCCAGCAGTCTTCGTGACTCGCTCTTCAGAAAGACAGAACGTCGCGTGTAAACAAGGACAGAATGGTCTTCTCTTCCCAGAGAGTATACTCGTATATAACGAGTTTGCAAACTGACTCGATTTTTACGACAAAATATTTTTCCAACAAAAAGGGTTACATATTTGGCATTAACAATGTATCGATCAACTTGAAAATGACACAAATAAATATGTTGCATATAACACCCAAGCTTTGACATGAAAAGTTAAAAGAAAATCATGTCTACTTTATAAAATAAGTTTTAATAAGAGGAAAAGGAGGGGGGAAAACATTTGATAAAATTGGATGAAAAAAGGAACAGACTGAAAAAGATTAACGGTGAATATTTTGTTCTTTTTGAAAAGCACGCTGCCGCACTCTGAAATGGAAAAGGTCCCAGGGGGAGGAGAAGCGATAGCTCGGCTAACACGCTACGTGAGCGGCATGCACGCACATCCTCACTTATATTTCGCTGCAGACCTATATCTTTGTCTTTATCTTCTCCTCCCACTTCTTCTCGAGCATTTTTGAACGCAGCCTCGCTCGTATAGGTATATACAGTACCAGCGACTCCCGCACAACCAGCAAGTTTTTTACTTCTTCATCCTCCCTCCTCCTCTTCTCTCGTTGTGACATCGCGTCATGCAGTCTCCAATTGCAAATTTCGTGCTTCGCATTAACTTTAATGCGACGTCGAACGCATAAACAACCACATTGAAAATCAAGTTTTGACGTTTTTACTGAAGCAGCCGGGAGCAGGCAGCTAACTCCAAATAAGACAGTGTGAAAAACTGTTGAATGAAGAGAATCAGCTGCATTATATAGAAATCTTGTATATACACGGTATAAGCCAACATCGTAAGTTTTCGAGTGAAGAAAAAGTCTGGCAAAAGTATCGGTAAATTCTGGATAAACTATGGATAAAGTCTAGATCAAGTCTGGATGAATTCTGGCAAAAGTCTGGCACAAATTAGAATTAAGTCTAAGGAAAGTCTTGATAAATTCTAGATCAAATCTAAATAATGTCTGGCAGAAGCCTGGATAAAGTTTGAATAAGCTCTGGACAAATTCTTGATCAAGTTTGGAACAAGTACGGCAAAATTATGGATCAGTTTTGGATTAAATCTGGCAGAAGCTCCAATTAATTCTAACTCGTTATATATTATTTAATTATCAAAATGTAACAATTATTTTTATTTATAAATAAAGTTATTTTGGATTTACGTTAAAAATGTTATGTTTGGACTCAAAAAGGATATCTGAAACTAACGTATAAAAAATCGATCTTTCAAAGCAGAATTTTCTATAATTAGAATCAATAGATAAAACTGTACGTAAAACAGCTTCATATAACTCTATAGCAAATATGAAAATAAGTTTCAAAACCTACCATGTACGAAAGAACAAGCACAATCGTAAAGTAATATCACTTTCATTTTTAGTTGTACACAGGTACATCTTTCCTAGTATGAAATACATAAATGGAAGGGCATATCATTGCTGAACGACCACCGCCGCGCACACCATACGCGAGTAAGCTGACTCCCTTAAGTTATGGTTAATGCGGCGTATGCTAATCCAGATTGATTTAATGGTCATCCTACTCATAAATCTGATCGAATGCTACGAAAATTCGAAAAAGCAGCGCGAATTCTCCCGCTATATGATACAACAATTTAGAATAAACTTGTGAAGGGTTGCTCGAAAGAAGTCATAAAATTTAAAGTCGATTCTCCAAAAAAAGTAAATACAAATTTTAGTCTGTTTTAAGCTATCATTTTTTTTCAAAAATACATTCGCCCACGACTCGCGAAGTACACATGCTTTGGGACTATTTCTTATAAATACGAGTACGACGGTCAATAACGAAATTTATGGTTGGCTGCCCTTCATAATTTGCATAGACCACAAAAGGTACCGATACATAGATGAATCTTTACGATAACGTGGCCACGCTGGCTTTCTTCTTTTCTGCTGCACCTACGATTGCACTCCATATTCCGCAAGAGGGGGACAGGTTTATATTGGATACAAGATTTGCGAGAATAGGTAAAACGCGTATGTAATCGCGTTGAAAATGTAAATGAATATACGCACAATCAATGCAAGATCTTCGACAACCAGAATCCTCTTTCTACGATTAATCTCCTTCGATATATTCTTTTTCTGACATTTTTCATTCAGTGTTACATGTTATTGTAAAGTTCTGTTGATTTATTACCGAGTAGTTTGCTTTCGTCAAACATCAAATTGCTAATTGATCTGGAAGAGTAAAGAAATTACTAGTATTGTAATTTTTGTTACAATCTTTTTAAATAACTTAAAAGATCTTCAGAAACTATCTTCATCTTCTAGGTTCTTACTACATAAACTAGAATTAATAAAAGACTAGAATATAGACCCAAATTTTGACAACAATATCCAAAAAAAACTTTCGACTCTTCTATAACTTGAAAAGTTAAACATTTGTTGTTTCTAATTTGAAGTTAAAATTGTCTTTGATTTAGAGAAAGCTTCCATTCAACAAGTTTGTGAATGGTTCGATACAATAATGACCCTTATCATGGCAGTTTGGTAAAACTGGCGCATTACAAAATGATAATCAACGCGCTGCCCTGAATCGTAATCAAATGTTTTCATAAAATGTGCAGACACAAGACATGCGCACATATTATACATTAAATCCAAAAATAAGCACCTTGAAAGGAGCTTCGAGGAAGGCTTGGTGTTATGCGCCTCGGCTGGTAGCAAAGGAGTAGCCTCTGGTAGCTACAAAGTGGTAGCCCAAGGCTACTAGAAGATTGCTGCCAGACAGGTGGGTGAGGCAGAAAGAAGTCTTCGCTCGTCCACTACTGCCGACGCCTTCTCCTCCTACTCCTGGCCTGCTTCTCTTCTCTCCTTCTTTTCGGGGTTCCTTCTCCGCTTCGCGAACTTGACCACTTAACCGCACGCGAACTTTACTCATCGCAGGTTCCGAGTTCATATTTTCCAAAGCTCCCGGGGCAACAGGTATGCGGCAGCGTCTTCGCTGTCATGTCAATTCAAAAGTAACACGCACGAAGTACGAGCGAAGAATAGAGCGGTTAATAATGAAAATTGGAAACGGAAATGAATTGAGATGTATCATAAAAGAAAAGTTTTAAAAAAAGCAATTTTACTCTGTTATTTTTAGAAAATTACTACTATTCTTGTAAAGTAATTCGAGTACTCCAATTTTCGAGAAATCTGAACAATAGAGGAATTTCAATTATTAAATTAAACTGCTGTTTAGAATTATTTTTCATGCAGGGCTTTAGAAAGTTAGAACTGGATTTTTTTATTTTAATTTTTTCTATCAAAATGATGGTGTCGATTAATAAAGTTTAAAGGAAGTTGTCTGGATGATGAAAACAATAGATACACACTTCAGAGCTGAAGATAAATAATAGAATTTGTTTCTAATCACATGATTGATGCCTTCTTTGTGAAAAAAATCTGTGTTCATCTTAGAGCACGAAAGTGGAGGCAATAAATCAGCGCGAGTTCTTCCGAGTCACTTATCATGGCAACACCCAGTAATTTGTACGTAGCGATGATAAAAGGCAATAAATTACACTTTGGGACACTTTTTTCTCTGAGACTTTCTTGTTTTGGAAAATGGAGTTAACAATTTTTCCATTGATATAAATCAGTCAATCGAGTTATACTAAAAGTTAAACGAAATTCTTATTGTACAAAAATGTTAAATTAATTGAAGAAGATCATAGGTGGACAACCAATATGAATTTTAAAAAATAGGAGACAAGGTCCTGGATTCCCAGAAGACCCCGACAGCACATTACAGAGAGCCATTACAAGCGGCGATATTACCGCAAATTGCCACCCTCAAAAGAGAAACAGCTTAGTCGTTGCTGGCTTTTACAACTGGCCGGACCTTTTTCAGCTTTGTTGTTGCTGTCGTTTGTTAATGACGGCAATACCGTAATCGAGCAATTTTGGATTCTTTGCTTCGAATAAATCCATAACTAATGTTGCTGCATCACGTCACGATATTCCACTTTTTGTGCTCGTTTTTATCAAAATTCGTTCCTAAATTAATGATAGCTCAAACAATATTATAATTTAAAATTCTGCGTTTTTAGTCAATTTTATTTGTATTAATTCAGCAATCATAGTTTTCTATTAAATTGATTTTAATAAAGGATAATGTGTAATTTTATCTTCTTTATTTGTAATTTTAAAATGCTTTAATTTTGTGTTATATTTATAGTAATAACTTTTTTCAGAATTTTTTTTCAACCTACGTACATAGAAATGTTTACAGTTATTTTGCCATTAAACTTTGTAATCCTGCAACTACTTTTCTATAATTTTCTATAAAAATACAAACATTTTCTATTGAATCGCATTAACTTAATGATACAAAAAGAAATGTTATTAGAAGTTTAGCCTGCGATCACTATCGACAAACGAGGCGCGCCTGTTGCAATTAAGGAAGCTTTTCAGCTTTACGCAGAGCTCGCTGATTTGACTGGAAAATACTGTTCACACTTACACCCAGCTACCAAAAGGCATTAGTTTAGCTTAAAAATTCCTGAAACATTTTTTCTAATTGATATCTACTGATCTGACATGTCAAAAAAAAGGAACTGTTTTTTTTACTTCTGATAAATTTTTCACGACTGACAACATTTTTTGGAACTTCTTAGTTATGAATCGTTCTAACATACTGCTTCTCGTTTTGAAACAGGAGCTGTCCATCTTGAGGACTATTAATCTTAGTAACCATTATCAACTGTTATTCGAGTTGTATGTACGCATCGTTGAATATACGATAGAACTGATCTTGTAGATAGAGCATTAAAGATTGACCGTAACGACCTACCGATAAATCTCAAATAAATAACACACCCAATGAGAACCATTGTCAGAAGTGCCAATATCAAAGGTAGCATTTTTTTATTGACGTAAATTTCAGTAAGATGATTAACAGAGAAAAAATGTAAACTCAATTTTTAACTGTGAAAAACTTTAGTTTTGTTAATCTGATTTTAGTTTAAAGTTATCAATTCTGCTTTATATTAAGTGCAGTACTGTTCTGAAAAAAAATTGCAGTCATAAGTATCCAACATTTTTTGTACCTTCTTTGTCATTGACAATATTCCAAGCTACATCGATCAAAAGTATTTTTAGATTTTATTTTGTTTTCAGAGTAAAATTGGATAAAAATAAATGTAAATTTTGCATTTAGTTTAAAAATAGACAAAGGGAGATATTGATACAGCAATAGAAGAATTTTTATGCCTATTCTGTAAACTTTGACCTGTACTGCGACAGTGACATATAGCTTTGGCTGGCCGCAAAATTTCTTTCTTCTTTATTTTAACTTTACGTTCATTGACACCGAATCCAGCTATTTTCATTTAGGGTGGATTCTAGTTAGTTTGACCATCCAACAATTTTTTTAGCTTATAAAATAGTAAACAATTATTAACTGATACTTTGAAATTTTTTAAAAAATTGTAAATTAATTTTGAAATGTCTTCATCGTGAGCCTTTTATGATTTCACTTTTTTTTTTGTAATTATATAGTTTTAGGAAAGGTTTGTATTTTTATAAAGAGAGAAAACTACTAATTTTAGTTTTCTTGAAAGTTTTAGTTGAGAATGCAATATTTTGAATGTTTAAATATTGCAATACTAAACACAAATTTGTTCAGATTTTATTCTTTACACAATTATAACAATTTTATTTACAGTTGTATAGTGAAAAAATTCTCTTTCATTTTTCGACTCGCTCGTGCTTTCAAGTAAAAGGATTACTTTTCAAAATTCAGTTTCTCTGTTATGCTGAAACGAAATCTTGAGAATTAAAAATTTTTACGGTTACATGGTTTTTAAAAACTTATTTACTTTTCTAAAGCACCTTTAAAACAAAAATAAAATAAAAACCATTTGACCAATTTTTAATTAACCATACGAAATTTTTGTTTAAAGTGCGGGCGAAAATAATGAAGCAAAGAAAAGTAAGAAGAATAAGAGTGACCCAAGAAGGAAGAAGAGGACAAAAGGGACCAGCAAGACTGCGCCATCCGTTCCATTTACCGACGCGGATCGAAAGATCAACTATATATAAACAAGCCACCGTCTTGAAAATGCAGCTCACAAGACTCGAAACATTTTCAAATCAAATTGAGTCAAACTAAGCACAAAGGTGTGTTTAAATTTTGAGATTCATTAGTTAATGTAATATTTGTTAATTTGCAAAAGTACGCACAGCTTCAGGAAAAACAAGCGGTACTATTGTCTGGCTGCTCATTGGCATTCATGAAGTTGAAAATGTCCTATCGATAGCATAATGTGCCTGGCTATTATGAGTTATCGTACTATTGTCTGCAATCGTTTTACATATCTTAAATGAACTACGCATCTTTTTTTTAAAACACCAAATTGGTTCTTCCGGATACCGGTCAATAGCTTTGTACTTTTTCTTTGTTAACTTGTTTTTATTTCAACTTTTTTTTGCGGTATCCATATGTTATTAACTTTGACAATCATTTATCGTTAGTCCGACCACTTTTATGTTATGGGATGTCTCCTCAAATGAGTTTCTTGGCTACACAAACGACGCGGAAACGGTTTCCCAAAGACCTCAAATGTTTAATAACAAAATTGTCCAAAAAAAAAAAAACGATTTAGCCACAATTTGCATACAATTTAGATTATATCCTTGTTTATAGTGTGCATAATGAAAGGAATAAAAGAGACACATTAAGGTAAAGCATGATTATGGAAGCTGTGAAAATAAATAAAGCTGACGCATGATTGTATATGAAGTTATTTATTTGTTGGCCAAAAAAAGTTTCAGCGATCACACGCGTGGATATCCATATATAATTGTACTCACAAAAAAAAGTTTCAATAATTTATGCGCTTCAACCTTTAAGGGTACCGAGAAAAGAATTCACATTTATCAAAACTTTTTATTAATTAAAAATGCGATTATTCAGAAGACAATTAAAACTTTTTATTTTATTAATATGCAAAATGATTTGAAGATTTTTTTGCAGACAACATTTTCAATTATAATTGACAACTGGCTTTCTTTCAGCTGTAAAATGTATTTTCTATAAATGGTACACACTGAAGAGTCAGACGTCTAAGTTTTTCGCACATGCGGGACAATTGCGCGTTTCTCCGTTGAGGCATCTGCATACGGCAGTATAATACAATTTACAATGGGCTCTCCTCCGCTACCGCGTTGCGGTTTGCCACTTGATGGGAAAGTGCATTTTTGCGCCGTCTCATCCCGTTTCTGTTCGTGTAGGATTGTCTCAAGGGCCGGTTTCCACCTTCGTTGAATTGCGCCTGTCGACGACACGCTCTTTGTACACTCGTTAAAATTCCATCTGCAGAAGCTGCTTTTACGCGGCCAGGCAATTGTTCATACCTGTCCTCAATGTCCAGACAACTTCACCTCAAACCAAACAAATCTTCACCTTCAATTAATCGATTGCATTCAATCACGAGTGATTTCTACAAATTACGAATCTTTAAGACAAAATCAATTTATAAAACAACGATGGAAGTTTTATCCTGTATATCATTTTTTCATGTTATTATTTAATTATATGAATTATAAAATTATAACAAAAAATATTAGACTCTTGGTAATTTCTAATCAGTTTTTGATCAAAACTTGATTTAAATTTGATCAACATTTTATCAACATTATATCAAAATTTTATCAAAACTTGATCAAAATTTGATCAAATATTTTTTGTTCAGATTTGCAGCACAACTTTTGTAAAATCTAAAACTAAAATGATTTTTTGTTTTTCCAAAAACAAACGAGCCGTAATTAATAAAAGCTGGAGTGAAAAATTTGTCCGCGTAGAGGCATCCTGCCGCGAATTAACGCGACACCCCCGGGTCCGTCTAGAAGTGGCCGGCCACACCCACGCAGCGCTTGGAAGCCGCGTCGCGTACAGGCGTGTACGCAATTTGTCTCGGCTATGGATAATTACGCCATTATGCTTACCCCCGACTACATATCTGCGCAGCCGGAATCACGTTCCAGGCTGTACATTCTGTTTCATTCTTTTGTTCGTCTCTTATCGGCATGTTTTTTCGCCACCATCTCGGCAATCGAGTCTGCATTATCTATTTATAAAACCAAGGTTTTTTTTCCAACTAGGTGAATAAACTGATAGAGAATTTAAGCGTGAACAGGAATAGAAAATAATTATTCACTTTAATTTATATAATATTAGTTTATTGAAAAATTATGAAATTAAATATTAAATCATGAAATTGAATTTTTCATCTTGAAATTAAATTTTCAATCATGAAATTGGAAATTAAATTCTTGACGTTATGATAAATGAAGATTCCATACTTTATGTATTTAATGATTTTCAATGAATTTCAAATTTAATTTGTACATTTTAAATCTTAATTTTTTTTTTTTTTACTATTGATACAATTTTCTTTCAGAATGTTTTAAGAGTATCGTTGACTCTACAAAATGTACTCTAAATTACAGTTTGTTAAAGGCGTATTTTAGAAATCATATTGTACCATCTGCAAAGCAATCTCACTTTTCACATAAAACACATCCAACTCATCCATCATGAGGGCATCAATCTTAATTAAGTCGAACGTTTTTAATTTCTCTGCGAGCTCTCTTTATATATAGTATATATTTTTCCGTGCGCAATATTTTAAGTGAAAGAAATAGTTGCAAGTACTTGTCGGGCGAGCAATTATCTAAATTCAACATGCGTTAGCAATTATCTGAAATATAATTACACCTATAACCTGTGATTGGTCCCTGCAATATACAAGAGCAATTACTCGTGCCGCCCGCTCCGGTTAGACGCGCGGCCCGTGTGGATGCAGCATCTTGCGAAGTATCAGGATTTATGTTGCAACTTCTGCCTTGCACCTGGAGAGCGTGCACGTCGCGCGAATATAATATACTCGTGGCCGTACATATAAAATAGTACGACTGAATGGGAACGTATGTAACTTACTCGCTTGCAAATATGGTTAACCGCGACACAAAAATAAATCTTGCAGACATTTCTAGGCAGTTCTTAATTTAATACTTTGAATACGAAATTTAAGCATTTTGTAAAATAGTTAGACCAGATAAAATTCCATATAGGGGCCATATATGTACCATATTTGTATTATTTATGCTATCATTTATGCTGACATATGTGACACATGTGGTGACTTTTGATGGCATATATCATATATGTTATATGTGATTGCATATATGTGGCGTATGTAGTACTACATATGTGATCCTTACCATTTATGTCACGGTTATGGTACATATATGTGACATATATGGCAACATATATATGGACATGTAAGAAAAAACATTACTAATAAGTCACCATAGATGTTACACATATTAGCATATATGCCACATATGCCATCATATACGTCACATATGTCACCAAATATGTCATATATTTGCGCTCATATATGTGATTTAATATCATTTATGTCACACATACGTTACATATATGTCCCAGACATGTTTCAATTTACCTGGGTAGTATTAAAATTTAAAATTAAAAAAATATTATTTACACATATTTAAAATCATATAAAATCTATTAACGTTGGACATATTTGATAACCTAATATTGTCAAATCATTTTATAATTTATTTAATTAAATCAAAAATCATAAGAAACCTTAAGTCCTAAATATGTAAAACTTAAATTGAACAATTCTTTAATGAAATACCAGACCATTATTAATAAACCAAATATTTCAATTAACTTTTACACAAACACTCGAAGTGACGTATAATTAGCAACAGGATGATCAAAGAAAAGACAATAATCAATTTCGCCAGGCTTTCAACTCAACAGTAGCGAAGTATCGATTCGTTTTCATGTAAGGCTTTATCATCCTTCTTCTTTCTACCTTTGTAATTCTTTCTGTGAGTCCTTCACAAAGATTTTACAAAGAACTCAACCAATCTTCGGCACTTGCCAATGCTCGAAGAAGACACTCGAAACAAGCGTTACCGCATTACCGTGAGACAGAACAGTGAATTCACTGCCACTTTCAAGAACCAGTTAAACGCGGAGAACAATGTATTTGTAAATTTTTCCAAATAACTTATAGATTTCCTCTACACCATATAAAACATGATTCTGCAAAGATTAATTCCTTGTTTATAAAAGTATCTACAAAAAAACTTGTTAAAGTTTTTTTGATTTCTAAATTTTACCTGAATAATTATTATCCAATAAAAAAGGGAGAAAGATATTGCAGCACCAAAGCAATATATCTTAACGTTGATCCTCTTCATATGATTACACATTAAAACAAGATTTACAGCGTTACAAGTAACTCGATCATTTGCAAAGAAAGAAATCCTTTTCTGAAATCAAATGTCGCTTTGGTAGTTTTGCATGCATTTAAAGGGACGTGTTCTGTTCGGTACACCGCGGTGTGTCTTTAATAAATATCGCACTGGCAACATTTTTTGGTCGCTCTAGAGTACGTATAATATGTAGTATCGCGAGCTTAAGGCCATTACGCGACACATACATGCTCCGTAAGTATTGAAAATAGTTGTACTTTAACATCAGAGAGCCTATCTTTGATCCCTTTACCAAGCTATTATTCATGAACGCAAAATAAACTCGAACCTTGATTAATCGGCATTTTTAACATCGCTGTTATTTACAAGCCATTTCGCACGCGTAATTTGTTGATATTTTCGTTTTATCATACACCCTTCTTTCTTTTTTCATCCAAGTCGAGGGCGATAAAATGACAAATATTCTCAATTATCGTAGATATACAAAACGAGTTTGTGGATATCGTAAACTCGTTTGGCAAGGCTCGATAGCTTACAACAAGTGGAAGCGCCGAACAACGTCGTAGGTGCGAGTAATAAGGGGTCCAACCATTAACGATCTCAATTGAATTAACGACCTTCGTACCTCATAACTTGCTAATTACCAGAGAACGTCAAAAAATCTAAAAAGTTCCATCTCCTCTGTTGTTAATAATGAAAATTTCCTTTTTTTAATTTTATTACGTTTATTTTCATTATTTGTCAAAACTTTTCAATTCAAATTTTAAAAAACTTAAGTTTAAATTTATCAAAACTTATATCTAACTCTTAAAAAGTTCAAATTTTAATCTTAAGAAACTTAAATTTACATTTATCAAAGCTTAATATTAAAGTATAAAAAGCTTACATTTACATTTTAAAGGTTTATATTTAAAGTTTAAGAAGGTCAAGTTTAATTTTTAAAAGTTCAAAGTTAAAGTTTAAAGAACATAAGTTTTCTTGGGTTAGAAAAGTGGTCCATTTAGCGATACACCATTTACTCACTTCATTATGATTATCGAAGCTGGTCGCGAAATTTCATTCGGTCTTTTTTTGCAGTGTACTAGGTGTACTTAGTATTCGCTGTTACACATGGACGATACTTGCGAGAATTTATGCGGGCGGTTGCACAAGCAATAAACCTACGCGATTTGCGAAGAGAAAGAAAGCGATTTATTAATTGCTTACCACCGCGCCTCTTTCCGGGCGTTGAATATATTACACAAAGAAATGGCCAATCGAATGCGAAGCCGCGATGTAAGATTAATTCTAATAAATGTTCGTATAATGCGAGACGATATTTAAAGGTTTGATTTTCTTTCAGAGTTTTGTCATTCGTTTTTTGCAGTAATTTAATAAGTAAAAACAGACTTCTGTTTTTAGGAAAAAAACTTGATTATTTAAATTAAAGTCTAAAACTAGATTATTTTAATTTAATTTTTTTCAGAAATAAAAAAGCTAATGAAATGTTTCATTTTAATAGAAGAATTATGAAAAATGTTCATTCACACTGTAAATTAATATAACTTAGTATACATTTGTGGTTTCAGTTGATATAAATTAAATAAAATCACACGATTAGTATAAATTACAAAATCTAATCTGATATGAATTGTCGTCTGGTTAATAGCCCAGATTTTATCTTTTTTGGATGAAAAAAAGTTAGTTGTGAAACATAAAATATATTTTTGATAAACTTATAATGTTTATCTGCACATTAAATGTATCTAGTACTGCTTTAATTAGTGAAATAAATAATTCAATTAAGAATTTTAACCGGCTATGTAATTATATATTACTGTATGCATGCGCGTTAATTAATCTCCGATGTGTGTTTAACTATATAAAATGGGTACAGTTAATTGACGAATGAAGCGTATAGTGTAGAAAGGTAATACGCGCAATAAGTGCGACACCAAAAATGGCTGTGAAAGTTTTAACTGGTCACAACGTTTAACATTTCAATTGATACGTTTTCAATACAACAGTTGTACATATATACTTTTTAGAATAAAAATATATCATTATCTTATTTCCCTGACATTCTTAAAACTAATGTCTATTCAGGTTTTTTGTTCAGTTTTTGTATATTAAATGTTGATCAAATTTTAATTAACTTTTGTATCAAGTTTATTTATTAAAATTTTAATCAAACTCCATCAAATATTGTTGTATTATAAAAAGTTTCCTAAAAATGAAAAAAAAAAAAAATTAGAACGTCGTTTAATTTCTAAAAAAAAAATTCTCAAATTTTGCAGAACCTCATTAAAATCTTCATATTAGAATTCGAAAATTGGGATAAAAGTTTAAGTGAATGAATTCTGTCGATAAGTGTTAGCACATAATATGCAAAGTGAAAAATGGCATATCATCTGCGAAGCAAATAGTAGCTGTGTCCGGACGTCCTTGCTGGCTCGGCGAACGACCTCGAGAAGCCTCTCCTGAAGTCCCAGTTTCCGGGCTAGCGCACTAGACATCGCGTACGTGAACACACACTCGTGTACACGCGCCTAGGAATTCCTAACCCTGCCCACCTTAACTGCCCACGTACACTTTGCGTATACATACACTCAAAAGAAATATAAACACATAATCTTGGGTGTGTTTGTGCTCTTACTTGCATCGATATCTATTCATACCAACCTTTGCTATGGGCTCGGCTGCTTTGTCGTTGTACCCAATAACTTAAATCAGCCTGTATACTTTTAACCCCCTTAAGTCCACCGTATAATATAAAATATTTTTTATAACACTCATCTATTTTCTACAAAATACTTTTATTTACAGTTAAGTTGACAATGTTGAAAAATGTTAAAATTCGGTAAACAAAGTATGAATAAAGTGTCGTTTTTACACGTAGTCATTAAGAAAATATTTGCTTGCAAAATGTTTGAAGTGAAAAAAAATGTTTCGGATATGCAAAAGAATGAAACAAAAAAACAGTCACTAAAATATATCGCAGGTCCAGAAATAACTTTAAAGGTATTATAAGTGAAAGATCCCGCGCATTCCTACAACGAACTCTTTGGTGAGTTCACGAGGCTGAAAAAAAAACAACGAGAAATCGACATCAGTTCCGACAATGTAAAAGAGAGAAGGCTTTGGGTAATCGAAATGCAAGCATCTATCCAATTAGTACACATCACGAATTCACATTAGTCCACGAATTATCAGCACAAATCTCAACGCTGCGGCGCATTCTTAGTCGATAGTTGTACTTAACTATTCTATATTAAATATACCATTTATCTAAGCAATTTAAAACCATTACTAAACACATTGGCTAATTTATTATCTCAATTGTCCAAAATAGAAATGAAACAATACATATAATGTAACTTAATGATTTAAATTTCATTTTTTAAAGTCAAACCGAAAATATTAAAATCAATGCAAACACTTGTCAAAAAAATATAATTAAGTATAATTGCAAAAATGTTTATTCAATATAAAGTGAATTATTAAACGATTTCTCAAAGTACTTTCATGTCCCCATATTTTGTAATTCAAAATTGTTATACATTTAAATTTATTTTTTAGTAATTTTGTTTGAAAATATACTTTCACTAAAAAGATAAAACAAAATTCGTTGAGCTCAAATATTTTTCAATGCAGAAAAGATCAAATATTAGGAGCACAGAAGCAGCCACAGTTTTATGTTCCAGTTTGCAACATTTAAAGCCTCCGACGCTTAAAAATCCTTACTAGGTCCAATTTGGGACGAGAAAATTGCGCATAAAATGAATAATGATTATAGAAAGTGCAATCGTGCGGAAATAAAAAAAATATCCGGAGATTTTTTCAGCATACATTAGATAACAAAATATACTGCGTTAGAAAAATTATTAAATAAAACAACAAAAGAATTGTAAACAAGTTATACCCAGATGATCTATATCGTTAAAAAGTCAAGCTTATAAATTTATGTAAGTAGAATGCATTAGTATAAAAAAAATTAATTATAAAGATTAATATAAACAAGCAAGTAAAACCTGAAATTCAGCCTTAAAGTTATGACGAATCGAATTAATCACAGGATTCGAATTTAAAAAAAGGCAAACTAAACTGGTATTTGAAAAGTATAACACTTGGCACCTGAAAGGAAACAAATTTCTCGTGATGAAAAAAAAAAAAGTCTAGTAAATTAAATTTTACTTGCACTAATTAAACATCTACAAAAATAAATGAAATTATTAATAAAAAAAAATGTATTTCATTTTGTACAAATCTCTTACTGCTTTATTCAAAAAATTGCACAATTGTAAATATATTTTTTCAAGGTAACTTTTCAACATGTTTGTATTTTATTAATACACAATAATTTATCATAGAAATTGACAATGTAACAATTTATCTGGATCAGCAAATTAATTATGTGATCAATTAATTCGGTGATTAATTAATTATCAACAAAGTCCAAACAAAGGGTCGCGTTAATTAAATCGTCACGTCAAAACCAATCGGATGCGCTCGACGGCATTTGCGAATGAGTATTCATGGTGACTTGGTCATGGTATCCAAGTACATCGTGGGCGCTCTCATCAACTAATGAAGTGAACTTTTAATGCATCTTTTGCATCTTGTCTTTTATTTTTATTATTCGACATTTATTTCAACGTCGATAAAGACCTCACGGAAAACGGCTGTATACATATTTATATCTCAGATTTCGTGAAGTGTCAAGATTAAAAGCTGAAAAAAAAATTATTTGTACTGAAATATTCATTAAACTAAAAGCAAAACTTTTTTTATATAAAAAAAATATTGAAACTAATATCACTTTATCCGACATACATTTTTTGAAAAGTGAAACATTCATTCAGTTTAAGTTTACTACATGAAGCAAATTGATACTCAAGTTTGGGGCTGTTAAAAGTTACAATGCTTTTGGTAAATGCGCTTTAACTATTAAAATGGTCAAAACTCGGCACGCGCCCTGGGCAGAGAACTTATCGATTTGTAATGTTAGACATTTTGCTGCGAAATGAACTTGCCCATGGCAAGAATTGGAATTCAAAAAACGAGGCCGAACCATTCGTCGGCTGTGCTATACCTATCATTTGACTCCACTTTCCACAAGATAAACTCAGACAAAGTCAAGAACACGAATGCGACACAGCACCGGATGGTGCTGATAATCTTTGCAATATGCAATTCGACGCGTGCAACATTTCTTGCGGCACAATTTTTCCTTTTTCAACTCAAACTGATGGTCAGAATTTAGTTTTGTTTCATATAAATGTCGACTTTTAATTCAAAATGTATAATAAAGATGTTATAATACAAAATTGGGATAAAGAAATATAACAAAAATCTTTCCAATACCACAGTTAACTTACATGAAAGAGTTTACAATCATTCGTTTTGTTTATTTTCTAGGATGCAGAGTTTTCAGACTTCTACATAATGCTGTAAAATTTAAGTATCTTTCGAATTTGAGAATTTTTTGGAATCGTTTTTCATGTTTAAAAATAATTACTATAAATATATTAAAACTGAGTGCATAAACCACCCTCGATACATATTATGTATATTTCATGTTATGTACAATCTGCAACTTTATCAACATATTTTCTGCTTTACTTTCATTTTATTATATTATATGCATTTATATTCATCTAATTTACTTTTATTTTGTACAATATTACTTATCTCGAATCTTATAAACTTATTTTGCGGCATTATTTTCTGTCACTTGCAATTTACTATGTCTCTACTTCATTATTTTAATTATTTATTTCATTTGATATTATAAATACACAGTTTATTCTTTTTTTGCCAGACCGGATATTTCCAAGACTATGTATGTTTTTAATAAATTAAAAATAAATTTAATTATAAATAAAGGATCTTTTCGACAGACTCGGTAGTCCCTTTCACAAATTGTCAAAATATCTACAATGCATTTTATTCATTCCTCTTATATGAATGAAAAATCCTTTTCTGTCAAAAACTCTTTTGAATTTTTGAAAAAAATCAAAAACATCCACATTTCTCAGGATTATGTTATGATTTCACTTGATGTGACCTCCTTATTTACAAGCATCCCAAAAGAACTAATACCAAAAGTTAAAACTATCAAATGGAGATAGAAAAAAATTGGCCCTCCGCGTGTAATCCCATGGAAAGAAATAGAAATCGCTATAAATATAATCCTTTCTTCTCCCTATTTTTCTTTTAACAACAAAATTTATCATCGAATTGACGGCTCTTCTCTCTCTCTCTTCTTTTTTGTTGAAACAGTAATGAGAGATTTAGAAAAAGAAAGTCTTGAAATTTTACCCAATAGACCCATATTTTATTGCCGCTATGTTGATGACATTTTTTTATTGTTTATTTACAAAGATGGTGTTGATAGTATAACTGTAGCTTTTAAACTGTATCATGATAAAATTAAATGCACTTACAAACTGCAAAGAAATAACTAAATTAGCTTTTTAGATACCCTTATTATAAATGATGGCCACATAAAAACTAATTGGTATTGCAAACCAACATATTCAGGTAGAGTTTTGAATTTTCATTCGAACCATCCAGTTTCTCAAAAAAAAGCCATGGTTTATAATTTGGTTGATAGAGCAATTTTAATATCAAGTAAAACATGCCATAAAGAAATCCTGTTGGAAGTGAAAAAAACCCTTTTAGCTAACTTTTATCTGATTGATTTTGTCGAAAAATTCATTCACCTCAGATTACAAAAAACACGTTCGAACAACTCTTCAAATAATAAAAAAACCACTAACTTCATAATTTTACCTTTTTTTTAACAATTCAGTTAAAAAAGTAGACAACATTTTCGAGGAACAAGATATGCAAATGGCATATAAAACAACAAACACTACAGAGACTTAAGAGTTCTATCAACGAGGGTAAAAGAACATAAAAATTATAAAACAGGGGTAATAGCAAATCACAGATTGCAAAATAGTCATGATATGGATTGGAGTAACACAAAAATCTTAGATAAGAAGACACATTATTATAAAAGAGATATCTTAGAAATGTTACACATCAAAGTGGAAAAAAATAACATAAATGCAAAATTAGATACTATTAAAATTCTAAAAATGTATAACTGTATTTTCAATTAATTTTTATTTTCTAAACAACATCTTATTGCTAATTATAATTTGTAAATGTTAGTTGTGAAGTTGATTAAATAAATAAACACCTTAATTTCCACATTATAAATAGGAAATTGCTTGATTCAAATTTAGTTTTATAAAAATGACGAAAACACTAAATTGTTTTAACACGAAAATTCTGATAAACTTTGTAATAATGAGGATGGCTCAAACAATTGGCCGAAACGTAAAATCAATTATTTATTACATATAATTTTCGATTCTATCGAAAAGATCCTTTATTTATAATTAAAATCTTTATTTCTTAAAATTTAAGATAATGTACCCATTTAAATGTATAAATCGATTATTTGAACTCACCACTAATCATTAAATGTAATTAATTTGTCATCACCAATTTTATTAAATTTTGTAATTTTAATTTCTGGCATTGTAAAAGTCTTCTGAAATTTTTTCCCCAAATTTATGTTACAACTAACCAGAAACTTTGCAAATAAATTCCAAAATCTATAGCACATTTCACTCAAACTCATATATTTTTCTTCCTATTTTTTGCAACATTTTATATCTTCCGCATTAAGTTTCCCACAGTTATTGTACATTATGTAAGTTGCGTAAACCGACAACCGAAAGCGTCGTCAAATTTTTGTCGACATAGTTGACAGTTCGGTATGACGTTGGCTTGTAGCCCTTCCGATTTGAGAGCGGAATCGTGGTTTAAACTGCCGTTAAATTAAAAGTTATAGCAGTGCAACGCACGTTGCGTCCAAGTCGGACAGCTTTACGCAAGTTTTTACAGCCGTGCGTACTGTCACGAAGGTTTGTGTCTCGATGCTGGTCTCGTCTTCGCCCGGGGTTCCACTCTAGCTTCGTCATTGATATACGCCGCCGTAAAAGTGCGGCTGTTCGATAATACTCGTAAGAAATAATAAAAAAAAGCGCACTGAGAGAAACGAAAGAGATAGGGTGAAAAAGGTCGAGCAAGTAAGAAAGCAGAGAACAGAGACAGCAAATGGCGAAAGGATGAAACCGCCAACATAAATAAGTCTCGTTGGGCCCCGCGTAACTGTTTTAAGGAACCATTCCGCAACAATTCGAGCGCTCGCAAAAAGCCAGCGGCTCGCTAAAGACTTACGCTCAAATTAGTTTCTGAAATCGATCTGTAAGAGTAGATGTCGGTAAAAGTGGTCTCTCAAAGGTACTTGCAGAAATTCATCGTCAATGATGACAATAATGTTTGAGCTTTACTTTCTAGAAGATTTTTTTGAGTTTATGTTTTTATTTTTGATAGTAGCACGTGATTTTTATAAAAATTCAGTTTTGCAAAGATGTGGCCTCAGTTAACGGTATCAAAATATAAAGTACATTGCTAATATCTAGTAAAATGTTTTTATAAGTCCCAGATTAAAGAAAGTTTTCAATTATTGTTATTAAATTTTAATCGCTGATAGGATTTTCTATGTCTGGTTATGCTCCGTTTATTTATTCTCCATTCTAGACAATCGGCTAAAAATAACCTTTTGTAACTTATCAAAAATTAAATCCATCATCTATAAAATTTTATTTTTCAGATTCTTCTAATTTTAAGAAAATACATACTATGACAGTGTAATACTTTTAATCTTAAGATCGAGTAACTTATAAAAATAATAAAATATTTAAAAAAAATAACTTTTGTGAATTTTTAGGAATCAACAAATTTTTAGAAGAGGATTTTCATTAATTAATTTAAATTTAAACTTAACTTTGTTACACATTTTAAAAAATAATCATTTTCTTTCTTACAAAATGTATTAAAAACACAATTTTTTTTTTAATAACTGATTCAAAAATCATTTTTTTTATTGTTTAGCTAATATTAATTTATCCGATCCTGTTATATATTATCACCCTTATTCTAATAATGTTGTAATTTCAGTTTTATTATTTGCAGGTCTTCGAAGACTTTATTAACTTAAATAAAACTAAACTTAATCTATTGCATTACGTTATGATACGGCTTCATTTTACTTGCACTGTTCTTTTCATCCAAAAAAGAATACTTTTTCCAATAATTTTCTATTTATGAAAAACATATTAATTAAAAAGATAATTGTAAGAATTTTTTAAAAAGTTTCAAATCTGCTGAGATTAATTGGTTTATTTTTCTGTGCGAATGCAAAAATAATTATCGACCGATCATATCATTCTTTACCATCAAATGATAACAAATTTCAAATTATTAAAATTAAATCATCATTAATGAATGAATTTCGTATTTATAAAACATTGAATGCATTTACAATATAAATCTTTATTAATTTTTAAATAAATATTAGCAAATTTTGCGAACTCTTATACAGAACTTTTCGAATAACTTAAGACTGTGCATAAATATACCGCTTCATGTTACAGTTTAGATAAACTAACAGAAAAAATAAAATTTTATGTTATTAATATTACTGTTTTTCATGTTATTAACTAAATAAAATTGTATAAGCAGATAACAGTGGTAAGGTTCAATTTACTGGTTGATGGTTTAGTAAATAAGTAGGATAGCTTACCGACCATTAAAAATATATTCGCAAACGGTAAGCAAAAAATAATAAACTATGTACAAAATTTAGCCTAATTTATTTTAATTATGTGTTCTAAATTTACTCTTAGTTGAAGTATTGTATGTTGTTTTATTTTACAATCATATAAAGTTCTAAAAAGCATTCAGGAAACTACTGTCCATGCATAAATTTTTATGTCAACATATTTAAAAAAAATCTCATTTTTTCACACAATTGAAATATTGTCAGAAATTTTTTTTTATTTTCATTCTGACATATTTTTAGCAATTTGATAATAAGCAATATGATAAGTCAAGATGTCAAGAATCGAAAAATTTAAAATAATGTGACCCTGCTAAACTGATAGAAAAAAGGCTTTTTTAGAAGTAGACGACTGACTTTAACACTAGAAGTACGGACGACGTCAAAGCAGCGCATTTTAATGTTTTTTCGGTCACTATTTTTGTTAAAATGAATGAATACAAAATTTCTTTCTGTGACTTTTCATGATTTTTTATGTACTTTGAGATGATATGATTTGTTTTTTTGTGCATCTTATATTTTTTGAGAAAAAAAACATCATTCTTACAAGTACGGACGCGTCAATTTTACGTTTCTTCATGATAATACATGTCATTCTTATTTCAAAGTTATTAACATCATTATTTATGTATAATGTAA
>JABFPM010000888.1:0-24123 GCA_022817325.1 Idris sp. 1 HC-2018 | reverse complement strand
GGGGCACGGGTTAATATTAATATTATTTGATAAAAATTTGCCAAAAATTTTCTTTTATAATAACTTTTTGATTCTGGGGGTGGGAGCCAAGAAATTCGAAAAAACGTTTTTTAAGGACCACCCTAATATACACACACACACACACAAAAGTATGTAATATTGTCGAGCTTCCCTCTTCCTTATTTTTTGAATAGATAACATTTTTGAAAAACAATTTTGCATTTTATTTCCTATTGTACTATATATGAAGCCTTGACCTAACTTGGTATTAATTCTATTAAACTGTAATTTGTAATTCTAATTTGAATAAAATTATCAAAGAAGAAGAAGAAATGACAAATTTGCAAAGTAGTTGAAATAAGTTTTCTTCTTTTTTTCATTCTCTCTCTTTATTTGTCTCTTTTGAATGTAAATAAATTGAATTATTGTTGCAGTGGGATAATATTTTATAAACTGAATTAGGTCAAGATTTTGAGCACTTGAGATTTTATTCAAACTTATAATAAAAAATGTTAACTTTAGATTTCCAATCGTTAAAAAAACGATCTGTGTATATTGATGTAGATTTTTTTACAAACATGAATATTTTGTAATAAATTATGAAGTGACAAAATAAGATGTATAATTAACTTGTTGAAAATATATCAAAATGATAATTTTATGAAAGATGTCTAATTTGACTATTATTGGACAATTTATCCTGGCTGTTGATCAGCAAAAAAGCATAAATAAGAGTACAATTTTTGGATGACAAATTATATTTTGTGATTAATGAGAAAGGACCTGATGAAGTGTACGACAAAGTGTACAATAATTATACATTTAAATGGCTGTATTTTTTGAAAAGATTATGATGAATTAAACGTGGCAGAATTTTGTTAACTTAAATTTGTTGGCCATTTTTTCAAATTATCTTTTAATTAATTAATATTTAATAGACCTCTTCTTTGGATTGAAACATAAAAACATCAAGAAAAAAAACAAATAACAACAATTTAACTGCATTATACATTGAAAAATATAAAAGCGTTTGTTTAAAATAAATAAAAATTCTAAAACGACAAATAAACGTTTCTTTGAATAAATTCATCGAATTGAATTCATCAGGGAAAAGTACTTTGTGTTTCGTATTTAAAAAAGAAGACAAAAATATACTTAAAAGAACAAAATAAAAAAAACAGAATTCGTTAGAAATAGTTTTAATTTTTCGCTGATTGGTCATGTTTAAGACATCATAGAATAATGGAATGTTTAAGATAAATAGATTAATTAATCGACATTCGATAATAATGCGTTATAATAATAATAATGTGTACATTTGTATACATATGAATGACTCCTTGAAGATGTGTTGAGCAAGAATTAATTAATAATATGCATATCCGAACGCACTATGTACTTTACAAATACTCAAAACACTTTGCTTTAAAGTTTGTATTTAAAACTAATAAGAGAAAATTGGCATAAATAAAGATTTCATTTTTTTAAGATTACATTTAACGAGAAAAAAATGTCCAGTGGCATCGTTCTTAAATAAAAGTCTTTCAATTCAAATAGAATGCAACTCAAGTAGATCTTTAAAAATCAATACGTTTCTAATTATCTTTTCCCTTAAAGAATACGGGAAAATAACAAATCAGCTTGACTGTTTCAAGCGATTTCCATTTCTTATAAAACTTTTCATGAAGAAAAAAGTAATTGCCATACCAGTCTTCAGTATAAAACTCATGCAACTTTGCTTCATTTTTCATTTCAAAATATAATTAAAATATAGAAATTGTATCTCCTTTCTTTTAAACAGATTTATATTGTACGTTAATGCATAAGTTACAAATTAAATTTATAATTACGCATTATGTTAAGCGTTCAATGTCGTTTATGCGGCAGTTGAATTAGCTTTATTAACATCATTAATGTAACGATACGTATATATGCCATACGTTAATTAACAGGAAGGGCTTAACGTATTCAATTTCAATGTCAACATTATACAACCAGAATATATTAATATATTGTGGATGATGGCAAAATTTTATTATGAAATTTAAAATCTTTATTTTTATTGTCAAATTAATCATTAATGAAAATGTAATTATTCTCATTTGTTTTAATTTACTTAATGAATAAAAATAAAATCAATTTGCTTTAACGATTTGTAACTAAAGTTAGTTCAAATAAAAGCTGAAAATTCTTTCAAAAATTTATTCAAATATAAATTGTAATTTTTCTTCGACAATCATGCATGGTCTAATGAATTATCTCTGACCAATCGATTTTTTATGAAGTGACCCACAATCAACGCAAAATAACCCCCTCTGCTTTCGATATCGAAAGACTGGTTATGGAAATATTTTTAACATTGACATAGATGCATTTAATAAAAAAAAATGACGTTCCAAAAGTACATAGAAAGTAATAAATGTGTTACAATAATTAAGCAACGAACTTCAGATATCTCTAAATTATATGAAAATTACCAAACACACTCTACAATGTGTCGTCGAGTGCTCACAAATATCTGCATTTGATTGTGGTCTACATTTTGTTAATATTAATTATTAAACAACAAATTTATTAGCAACCTTATATAAATTTGGCATAATGAATAATCCAATAAATTCGTTAACCGTGACTTTCATCTAGAATCAATACAACAAAAGTGGATTGTGAAATACTTTTTAATTAAAAAAAATCTATTTTTAAAAATCACAGAATTAATTTTTTAACATAAAATTGATTATAATTTACGAGCTATTAAAGTTGTAATTAATGCTAAATTTAACATTAAACAACCATTTTTCCGTTCGGAAATATTAATTTTTTTTCTTATTTCAACGTGAGTAACAAATTTGGTACATTTTTAACTCTTCTTTTTGCGAGACAATGTCTGCTCTTTTCAGCATTGCGTGACACCAGTTATGAAAGCAAATATTCCTAAACAGTATTGGATGCATCTTTGTGGAAAGTTGTTTCCCACTTTTCGGCCATAATAAGACACTTTGTTTCACGTGAAATAACAAGCGAAAGTAGCTGTGTGCACAGAGTTTATCTTAAACTTTATATACACATGATATTAATGTCAGAGTTTTGTTGGGTCAGCAAAATATTTAAACAACTATTATGTTGTTATCAAAATGTGAGCCAAATTCAAATGCACCTATTTCATTTAATGAAATGCAAAAATTGCTGAGGTTTTTAATTTCTAAGTTGATTGAATGTTCATTGTAGTTAGGTGATAAGTGTTTAACAAAGGACAAGATGTGAATACCTTTTTATAATGGAAAGTTAAAAGCATTGTATATTAGTATGTGTTACGATATTGAATAATAATAATAATAATAATAATAAAGTCAAGAAGAGGTGCCCTGTCTATTTGACGAGTATACCGATCTCCGAATCAATTCAGACTTCGTAAAAATATAGAATTTGTGAAAGGTGATTTTTAGGAAATTTTAAAATTAGAATTATAAAATACATATGTATAAATTGTAACCATTAATTTTACGAGCTACCCTGTGTTAATTGTGTCGCCATTTGTTTTGAGAGTAAATTTAAATTGCAATTGGATGCTGCTGAGTAAAACTTTTTTCTTGTTTATTTTACGCACTACAAGAGAAAAAAAATCTTGACAATAGTTCAGCTGGGTACTTTTAAGACAATGATGAAACTTGCGGAGTCGCTGTAAATTATATCTGTGTTATTTTGAATGTACATAATATAAAACAAGAACACGACCCAAAAATGTCAATTTCCGTTGACTTCATGTGTTTTGTTTTTGTTTGACAAATGCCATGAATGTCTTGACTATGTGTTTATATTTTCATTAAAATTTACATAATAGAACAAGTTGTCTCGTTTTATTGTAAACAAATAAACTTATTTTTTCTTGTTAATTATAAGCTTGAAAATAAGTTGATTAAAAAAAAGATGATTAAACTCAGAATGATATTTAAAACATTTGATAGTTCCTTTTCTTAATCATTTTAATTTATATTTTATGCCAGTTTATTTAGTTATAAATTTTCTGGAATTTTTGAGGAATTTCAACAGCAGCAAACAATTTATCAAACAATGTTGATCGATAACTGTTGCATTTAATATAAATTATGCCGTTGCATAAAAACGATGAATAATACCAGAAGCCAAAATGTCATTAATCGTTATCACGGCTCTAATAGGATTGAGAACATTGCATTTTGTGGGGATTTTGAAAATCAAACATCACTGCAGTGGTATCAAAAAAGAGTCCATACATTTATTGCAAAAAGAACATGGCAATTATTTACAATATTTAATCACTTATTAAATAGGGTGATGAGTCGTGTGATGAGGAACGAGGATGAAGCTGGATCCACTCAGATCCTGATCGTCAATAACTGAAAAAGACAGAAACAAAATTAAAATCAAGTTACTTTAATTTCTACTCTTTAAATAGATTTTTCAGTCAAATAAATTAGTTTTATTTATGAAATCAATGAATTTCCAGATGTAAAAATGTAGTTTTGGATTTAGGAAAACCGAATAATTACCCTCAATAACTGTTCTTGCCAATGCCGGCAGACCACTGTGCTCCTACAGTGAAGGTCTTCTGTCCTCCATTGTAATTACTTGGCCTGTTGTAGTTGTAACCGTTATTTTGCGCTACTCCTTGACTGTAATAATTGTTGCTGTAATAGTCATTGTAGCTTGGGTTTCCGTAGGTCAGTTGGGGTGTGTAGCTCTGCTGGGGAGTTCCGTAGCTCACTTGGGGAGTGTAGCTCTGCTGAGTGGTGTAACCTGGATAATAAGAAGAACCGTGTCCACCGGTGACAACTCCAGCCTGATTATACGTGTCGTAAACTGGAGCGTAGCTTCCACCGTAAGACTGGCCTGCTGGATAATAATTGTTGCTGTTTCCAAAATCATAAGAAAGACCACCACGATTCGACAGCTTTCCTACTTTATATCTGAAAGGCCGAAATTAAATATTAACATCAATTAAGAAAAATAATTTAAAACACGTAATAAAGATGATTTGAATTATTTAATTGAGAATGAGATAAATTGACTGAATAATTTTGGCATAAAATTAACGTTCATTAGCAAATCTCCGCAAAGTTCCGCACATAAAATTAGATATTTGTCGTGGTCAATTTTGAGGCAATCTATTACTTCAAATCGTGAATGAAAGAATGTCAAAAAAAGGAGAGGATATTTGCCATCGGCGTATGGTAATTGCGTCGGTTACGTAATCCACTCTTCAAGTTGTTTCTTCTTCTTCTTTGTGTGTGTGTGTGTGTGTGTTTTTTTTTATTTCACATAGCTCATGCGAAATTCCAAGAAAGATTTCGACAGACATTTTTTGGGGATTAGAAAATGTGGGTTACAGATCAAACTATCTGGAAAATGGGCAAAATTTTACTTTCATTCTACGGAACGATTTCATGATGTTTCAAAATAGTTGGCTCAACCGAGAAGCGAATAGCAATGAGCTATGCTGCACATATGGAATATCATTTCTCGAGACTATATACTTATATGAATTTCGTGCAAGATGAGCATAAAAATAAGTAAATGTTAAATTGAATTTCAATCTGAAAAAAAATTAGAATCATTGGTTTACAATTTTTATTTTAAATTATTCCAAGTATTTTTCTTGTATAAAAAATTATGTATGAAAAAATCTTAAAATGTTAATTAATTATGCGTATTTAAATTCATCCGAAAGATTTATTATCGAGTCAAATTTACTTCTGAGAGAATTTATAATTACTTTTAGCCAATTTTTGTGTATCTTTTTGAATTTAGTTTATCGATTAATCATTTAGTTTTGAATTTTATTGAATAAAACTAAACTTTTTTGTTGTCAATTCTACAGCGAAAAACTGATTTGAATGAATTTTGCTTTTAAACTATTTTCAACTAATTTTAACTCTACTTTAAAGTTATTTGTGAAACATAAGTCTCAGTCAATGGCGATCAAGTTGCGGTCAATTACTAATCAACCACATATCTGATATACATACAGTCGCGTTTACGGCTGTGGTCGACATAAATTCATTTCGCCAATGAATTACTTGACAGCGCTCACAAATTATTTAGGAACACTAAAAGCAATTTGTCAGATAATGAAATTGTTTCAAAATCAAATTTACTTTCTCTGTTCTGTAGATTAACATAATTTCGTTTTTTTTTAAATAACAATTCTATTCTCGTATATAACAACAGATCATATATTTTTGTATTGAATTATATTTTTTATTATTAAATTATATTCCTTTTTATTAAAGTATATTTTGTTATATCTAATTATCTTATTTTTTTAAGTATACTCTTTTACGATTAAAAAAAATTTGCTTAAAAAAGAGTACTTCTTACCCTTTAATAAAGCCAAGTCCGGCTCCCAGCCCTAAGCCAATGCCAAGAGCCTTCTTTTTGAGTAGGAAACGCTTTTGTCTTGTACCAGTGCCTTCTTGGGGCTCCAAAAGCGCAGCATCGCTGTTTGCAAAACTATTCTCCTGCTCTTCCAAAGTTTGTGAAGAAACTAACACGACTGCGCACATAAGTGCCAAAAGCGCGCCTTTGACATACATCTGCACAAACGAAAAATGCCAATTAATACAAAACAACAGCAGTAGAAAAAAAAATTATTTTACCATAAAAAAAAAGAAAATTTGTAAGATGAATCCACTATTCGTAAAATTATTGAATACAAAAAATAATAGAATGAAACACTTCACAATTAATTTAGTTTTGTGAGAAGATAAAAAAATTATCACTCTCAGTTTGAGACGGACCTTTGAGGTATTTGCGAGTCACTTTTTAGAGGAACCACTTGACCAAACGAATCACCACTGATGGTCATGGGTTTAGACCCATCAGTACTTATACTATCAACTCAGCCAACTCCCACTTGACATGTCATCCAGTCTTTCTCACGAAAAAATCTTTGTCTCCCTCCAGTTTGATCAGGTGCAAGAGCACCTCTAGGAATCCCTATTCCCTTCCACCGTGCCTCAGTTCGCTATGAATAATATACAACTATAATCTTCTCTGTCTCACAGTTCACACAACGTATTTTAATAAGTTTGTTTCTGTATATTAACAAATTACAAATTCATGCAAAATTTTGAATATTTGTGTTGTTACATTGATTGATTTTGATTTTAAAAAATTTATAATTTAATACTGATGGTTGAAATTTAATCAAATTATTTACACATTATGAAACTCAGTATTTCGTCATCAAATCAAGTTTTCGTAAAAATTTTGATTCATCAAATCGTCCTACAATTAAAAAGAAATAATTTATAATTTGATTAGTGACATCAATAGATTTTGGACATATAATATTTGTTTAATGCAATTAATATGACATAATTATAGAAAAATATTTGTGTATAGTTAGTAAGAAAAAAAGAAATTTATGATAATATCTTACAAATATTCTATGCGCAACATTTACAACAGATTGGATCAAAATAAAAAGTTGTGAACGAATTGACCACCCACTAAGTTTGGTACAAAACTAACATAATATATTTCAGTAAAAATTATTTTTCCAAAACGTTATATAAGATTTCAAACAAAAATTTTAAACTTAAAATTCTGTGATTGACAAAAAAGACATACATTTTCTTTCTATAAAAACTTGTTCTCCACAGAATTTGTACAAACATTAATTACTGTATTAGTACAGTGGTGAAATATACACGTAAAATTATCGAAATACATTTTGTAGTTTGAAAAGCTGTACGTATTTTGACACAAAATCATCAATCAAAGCTCAATCAATTAAATGTATAAATATGTCATTCAATATTAAATGTAATCTCATAAAAAAACTTTTCCAAAATAAATTTCTTTTGGGTATTACGAAACAATAGGTGTGTCGATTATTATTTCAGCGCAGTATGATGATAATGGCATTTATGTTCTAAACTAACTTATGAAGCAGAAAGAAATGTCGTTATTCGTAACAACTTCGTCATTTTCAATTCCAATCTTATGCAAATTGAAACTCAAATAAACACTAATAACGACTTGTTTAAAGCAATTTTTATTAGTTCTAAATAATAATGAAAAAGAATTCATTTAAATTGTGAATAATAAATAAAAACCACTAGTTCTTTTTTTAACGAAATTATTCTTAGCTTTTGAAATGCGTAAATTATTTTTTTAATCTTAACATTCGTTTTTAGAATTCCCAGATCTTCAATTAATATGTATGCCTTTTTTTTATTATGATTGCGTTCATACATTTTAATTTTCATGTGTGGAAAAATAATTTTCATTCACAAATAACTCAATAGATAATTTACCTTGACGAGTTAGAAAAAGATTTCTCATACAGGTGTATTCCCATATTTTTTAATTCATTTAATAATTGATTCTAAACAATTTTTATGTGCGTTAAGCATTATGATGTAAAAAAGGTGACTGTTTTTTTCTCTGTGACATAACTGAAAAGAACTAGGAATTTTGACAAATTGTTATGTATGTTACTTTCCAAGCATACATACATAAAAGTATTGAGTGAAAATGAATTAAGTGATATTTTCATACAGATTTATAGCGATACTTTTGATGCAATCGCTCAATTTTGACAGACAGAAAAATGTGGTGGACAAATCACATTTCCCACATGGTTCAAAAAATATATGTTGTTGGGTCATTAAGCAAAAAACCTTTGAATTGATTAATTATTAGAAAAAATAAACATAATTAAAAATTACATATTATTTTAATTTAAAAAAATGTTTTTAATTTACTAAACAAAAAAAATCTACAATTTATAAAACCTGAAAATTTTCAATACATCTAAAAATCTCTTTCTGTCGAAATTTTAACTGTCGAGGTCAACTCTCATCTTTATGATATATTTTCTCCTTTTAAAATGTTTCATGTTTCTACAATGTTTCTAGATAATATCGACCATAAACTTGTGGTTTTTCCAGTATCCAATAAATTTTAATAAAACAAAAAAAAGTCCAAAACGAATTCAAATTAACATAGACGTATTCGGCAAAAAATGTAAATCATTTATTTGAAAAAATGTTCTGAGGAATTTCGTCAAGTCTTTGAGAAAAATGCGACCCTGAGTAATAGTCATCATTAGGCGTTGATACGTTGCTGAGACATTTTAAGCGCAAGTTGACACGCCAATTAGCATTCGCAAATTTTTCTGTGACCTTGTGTACTGAAAACCAACATTCTTAAAAAATTTGTTAATTACAAATTCAAAGATTAATAATAATGTACATTGTGTTTTATTTTTATATTTTCTTGTATATTCTTTAAAAACTTATGTGCTTTAGTATTATAAAAAAAAAGTGAAAACAATTATTGTTATCTGAGATTTAATAAGACTGGCTCATTTTTTTCAATTGAAAATGTAGAAGCATAAAAAGACAAAATTATCAAAAACGAATTTCGTTTCGAAAGTTTATTAGTTTTGAAATTATATAATACGATTAGCATAATTGAAAATGAGTTCAGATGATTTCGCTTGCAGTAAGATTTGTACTTTTTTGTCAGTATTCAATTTGCGTACATGATTGTATGAGAGAAAGAGTATATTATAAGAAAGTTGAATACAATATAAATTCAATGAAATATTAAAACTTACAAAATACACGTCATTTTTAATTGAATTTAGTAACAATTCATTGTAATAAAAAACCTGGAAAAAAGCACAAATTTTCATGAGATAATAAAATATATAACTAAAATATGTTGGAGAAAATATGTAATTTCAAACCTGTTGATTATTTTGGTACAGCATGCAAAACATTTTTCAAAGTTGATGAAAAATAAAAAGAATTATTTGTTTTTCAGGATATAATTTGACGTATTCAGTGTATCAAAATATTTCTTTATAAAATTTTCAAGCAAAAAGTATAGAGAATATCAAAATAAAATGTTAAGTGAATATAAATTTCGTAATTGTTTAACCCACATAAAAAAGACTGTTTATAATGTGGCATTTTAAACATTTATTAGTGTATCTTAAATTCTTATTTTTTAACTAGTTCTTAGGAAACTCTATTTCTAAATATTTTATTTTCATTATACTATTCAAAATTTTTATTTTCATAATTTTTTTTTCTAAATATTACATTTTACTCAAATAATTGTTATGTCACTTTGAAAATTACACCTCATTTTTTGATTGTATTTATTGAGATTTCACTGAATTATCCAAATTAAATATTATCTAATATCTTTTATCGCATCTAAGAATTTCACGTATAAAAGTGACTTGGATATAAATCAACATGTAGAATCAATTAAATAATTATTGATTTCTTAATAACGAAAACTCGAAAAGAACATTATGTTAATGATTTTTTTTATTTTTTGTGGAATTTCCATGCATTTGTCGACCGATATGGGAAACTCACTATTTATTCAAAAGAAAAAAAATGTTTGCAAAATATTGACATGAAATATATCTCAAAAAAAAAAGAATAAGCTGTAATAAATTAATAAGAAGAAAAGGTATTTCAAAAATGGGAAAATTTACATAATATCCTGAATTAGTGGTGCATATATTATATATTATATTTTATAACAATATTACTACGAATGACCTGAATTTCAATTTGAATCCATCATGTAATTTGTTTATTAAACAGATGAAGTTGCGATGAATAAATTAATTATAAGTACTTTGAATTTATTTTAAAGACGAATAAACACACAAACTATATCCGTAAAATAAATATTTAAACGTAATTTGCTTGATTCCAAAAATTATTTATTCAAGCATTAGAATTAATTCAATTTCAACTAACAAGATTTTACTTTTTAAACAAGAACACTTTGCTTTATTCAGTTGAAAAATTAAATCAGTTGTACTTTTGTTTCAAATTCCTATTGTTTAAAAATCAAATTTTCAACCATAAATTAAACTTAGCAGAAGATACTATTCGACGAATTTACATTGTTATTTGAAATGTTGACAAAAAAAGTTAAGAAATTTCACTTCAAACTTTCTGTTCTTTTAAAAATACAGACTATTGAGTTAACATAAAATTTATTGTTAAAGAAAATGAATAGAAAATCTTAAAGTAAAAGTCATTAAGCCAACAAAAAGTAATAAAATTTATGATTTAAAAAAAGAATGAAAATATTTTTTCAAAATGCAGAGAGTTAAGAATTGAAAAGCCAGTTTCACGTGAAAATGAGCGCAAATTCAAATGCCGGATGGCTTTACAGTAAACATGTAAATGACCTGTGAAGCCTTGAATTCTTCATGAATATACTAATGTGTGACATTGCACTCTTGGATTCTTCTGCGAAAAGCTCGATCAAATGATGACAAACCATTTTCTACAGAGTTTCAAAAATAGTTGCTTTCGAGGTCGCATATTTTTTTCAAGACTGTCGAAGTTTTTTGGTAAATGCTCAAAAATTGCTAATCTCGTTGAAATTTACTTTCATTTCTTGATTTACAATTTTTTTAATAAATTAATTAACAAGTAAAACAATTTTACGGGTAATTAAAAATTGTCTTAAATAAAATGAAAATGAAAATTCTTTAACAATCTTTTATTAAATTATTTAACATAAAATATATATATATTCATTTCTTAAAAAAATCTTAACAATATTAAAGTTGCACTTGAGCAAAGAAAACGAGACTCGTTTTCTTCGATCATTATTCAGTTCTTGAGAATCCGGAACTCGAGGTCCAGTTCCTGTACTACCAGCCTCTGAAAGAAAAAAGAGGAAAAAAAAAACAACGAGAGATTAATGAAAGACGATAAACGGTCGTAATACTACACTAAGTACATAAAACCATTTTACCGAAAGCCGTTAACACTTCAGATCACACAATTTACTCGATAGTTACTCGTAATTACAAGCACAGTTTACGTCAACTTAAAATATTAATTAATTAATCATGTTATTATCACATTCTTTATTATAATTTAAAATTAATAATTAAATAACAGTTTTGTTTTGTTGTATGTTAATTTTTTCATAATGAAAATTTGATGTATAAATTCAATAAAAAATGTTTTAGACATGTCCGAAAAAATGCATAACGCGATGCACTACAACGGAAGATTAACTCTCTAAAAAAAGTCGAGAACATCCCTCCAAGAGGAACGTTGTTAATATTTCAGCGACGAGGCGCGCGACAAAGCCAGACAGCGCTTGAAAAATGGCCAAGTGCGACTTGTAGTTAATCAACTTTTTTTCTTCTTCTTCACGCCAGTTATAACGAGAATTTAATTATGTGTATTTTTATATCACTATTAAAGTGAAGTAAATTTTACAGGAATATACACGTAAAAGTAAATTTTTTTTGTTAATAAATATGTAATTTAATGTTGAAAAATTATTCTAATATTAATTTAAGTTTTAAGAACTTCAAATTTCCAGAATAATTTCATAATCTTATAAATTATAATAAAATAACTTAAAGTTGCGATAATAGTATAATCGCAAAAAATTAATTTCATAATTTTTAATATGAGAAAAGTAGAATGAAAAAGAGAAAAATTTTGGAATAATCTAACATTCATCAATGATTTTATCGAGAGAAAATTGTTACTTAATTCGTGTAAGAGGAGAAAACAAATAAATTCAGTAATTTTTTGGTAGTAAAATGTTACTTATTTTTGAATTTAGAGCAACTCTCAAAATTGATCTAGAGAAAGTGATCCTTTTTTCTGAGATTATATAACTAAAAACAACGTTAATTAATAAATTAAATTATAAATTAAAGTACACAAGATGTATAACCCATTAAAAATGTTAAAACAATTATTACTGTTAATGTGTATGATTAATTAATTAATGCTGCTATTACCCATATGAAATTTCGTGATAATCAGCGTAAGATTGTTTGAATACCGGCTTTTCTACGATTCTCTGTACAAAGACTGGCTTATCAACATACTCAACATATCTCACTGGCGGCGAAGAGTAAATGTGGTGCACGTCAGGATATCCATGATAGCCGATTTTAAAACTGAAACAATGTATAATTTTGCTTTATTTTCTTGCTGCAACTAATCTCATTTATATTAAAATTAATCAAATATTTCATATTAAACGAGTCTTTTTTGTAATTTAATTTCATTTTGAATGAAATTTATCTAATGATTGTTCATTTTAATGAATATTTCACTTATGTAATAAGATATTTCATTTAATGTTAAATTATATGCTAAAATAATAATAATTATTATTAATTCAATTAAAATTACAATAGTTAAAGTTATAAAGTTTTATAAATTAAACTTAATACATTTTTAATACATTTATTTGAAATGTTATTTGGTCAAAAAAATTAGAGCCAAAATTGAACAACTTTTCTGTCTGCACAGAAGAAAAGTATATTCAAGTTTGTAAGTCAAAAAGTTTGTAAGCTGTTTACATAGCTCTTACCCCTTGGCAATTCCAAGGCCAAAGCCCAAAAGTCCGGCACCGATTAATTTCTTCTTCAAAAATAAGGTTCTTTTGCTCCTCGTGTGAGCGGTGTCTGTTGTTTCTACATTTGGCTGTATTTGTCGTTGTTCTTGTTCCGAAATAACATTCGCTGTTGCAAATGCCGCAAAACAGCATATTGACACTAATACGAGTGCTGCTATTTTCATCTAAAATAATGTGAGATGTTTGGATAAAACTAGAATAATTGTGGTTTATATATATATTATCAAAATTGTAACAATTTTTCTCAAAAAGTAATGAACAAAAAAAATTTTTTTTTTTTCAGAATCGCGGCACTTTATTTTTAGAATTGCGGTATTCCAGTTGAAAGAATTGAACTTGCATGAAAAGAGATGAGTGTGTACGAAAGTCTCATCACTTTCCCTTTCATTGAAACTTCGAATTTTAACGTCGTACTTTTTAGGTCACCCTTTCTTCTGTCTTCCTAGTGCTTGTACATACACAAGTTGAGGCACAAAAAGTTACTTTTATTTATGTAACTGTGTTCTTAATTATTGCACTAATTAAATTTGCTTCTTGTTATGTCGTACAAGCAGAAAGAGAATAGTTTAGTATTTACTTCCATTTTACATTAGTGTCGAATTTATTTACTTATATATTTTTTAAAACTTTTTATTCATCATTTCAGTAGAGATAATTTTGTTCTTGACAATTTACATACAACAAATTATAATAAAATTATTTTAAATTAAAATACTTTTTAGTAAATAACATAATTTTGTATTAAAATAATTGTCAATAAAATAATTGTTTATTTGAATAATTTTCTATAAAGTTATTTTAAATTAAAACAAGTGGTAGCAAATTGAATTTACAATTTACCATTCTAATACAGATGATTTTTATTATATATACAATTTTTTAAGAAAAAAAACCTCTCCTTCAATAAAACTTGCCGAAAAATTATTGAAAAGCAAAAAAAGCACCACACATTTCAATTTGCCCGAAAAATGCATTTTGACGTAGCACATGTAATCGCTCACCTTAAAGTGCACTTCGCGTAAAAAATTGTTTGGCTTCACTGTGATGCGAATTGACGGTTCGTTCGGTTTTATACAACTGTCTGACATCCCTACCTGTCATAAAAAGGAGCAAGCGACATTGCGAAAAACTGCTACCACTTTGACACCCATCGCTTTTTGCACTCTGATGTCACATCAGCACGTGACAATGCTTTACAATTACATTCGCGGGCGAAAGCCGGAAAAAAAGCAAGTCGATTACACGCACTAGTGTTGACAATGTTTAATGCCCTATTTCATAATGTTCAAGCTCGATCAAATTTTGCTCACATCCATTTTTATTTTTTTTTTTTTTTTAATAAACACAATAAAATGTATTAAATTTACCCGCGGGGTTGTTTGTGTAAATGAAAGTCCAGCAAAAATGTTTTTATTTGCGGTGAATAAATTTGTCGGATTAAGGGGATTTCAACAAAAAGTGTTGCAATTTTAAGGAGAGTATCTCCAAATTGTACGTAATCAAATATTGACGTTACTTTTTTGAAACGGTTACGAAATGTAACAGCGATAGTTACACCCTGAGCATAACAATTTTTTTCGTTTTATATCTTATTTTGCGGAATTTTGTCCAGTGAAATGTTTTGAGTTAAATGAAATTTATACTTAGTGACTGACAGTTTTTGAGTCGACAAAATTTCATTTCACGTAATGAAACTATTTCTTTAAGTTTACTGAGAATAATTTTTGTTTAATTTTAATTTAAAAATTGTTAAACAATAATACATTGAGATTCAAGTGAAGACTAAAATGGCCAAATTTTAATTGAAAATAATTTCACAATGCACTTTATGCAGGTTACGTACAAAAGTGCATTAGTGAAATTTCGTGTACAAGGAACCGAAAATGATTTGCTTGCGAAAGCACTCGCGCGCACTTTCCATGTTAAATATAGATGTATATAAAAGTTTCAACAATCATCATCTTTTTTCGTGGCTTTTTATCGGTACCTGATTTGTCAATCGTTTCATGAACTTGGCGCAGAATTGTACGTGACAGAAAATTGATAGGCAGCAGAGATTCATTCATAAAAATTTCGGAGCTAAATCGGCACTTCCGTAAAAAGTTTTGATGCAGCTGTGAATTTCGAATAAAAATCCTGTTATAATTATGTTACCACCCATAATTTATATCACAAAATAAACTAAATTATTTTATTCTTAGTTTTTATTAAAAAAATTCTCAATTTTTGTAGTATTAATTTTATTTCAACTTTGAATGTCATGAAATAAAAAAATTCAAACAGAAATAATGAATCTAAATCGAAACCAAAATTAATTATAAAATGTAGAGTAAAATTATTATGATTAAAAAGCATTAACAAACTGTGGATTAAAATAGTCGAAAAAAATAATATTAAAAATAAGAGAAATTAATTTAGTATGTAAAAAATACTGAGACAAAGACATCGAAAGAATTTTCAGATTTTAATCTTCGGATTAAATTCAAAAGCATTAAATTTGAAATTAATTTTGCATAATAATATGATGAAGTCTTATTTTCAAAATATTAATTTTATTATTAAAATTGTGGCTTTGAAAAAATATTAAGTATATATAAAATAAAATAGAAGATGACAAAATGTTTTTTTTGAAATTTAAAATTGTTCGAGACATTCCATATTATTTTTTGCCAAAATTAAAATATTACTCAATAGTTCAGCTGATGAACCACTTGAAACCGGTTGCAATGTCTGGAACACCTGGTGAATGTCGAAATTCCCCGGAAATAAGAACGCGATATTTGAATATTCATTATTCATAATTCAGTTAAATAAAATTAATCTTTGAAATAAAAATAATTTAATTCGATTAAATTTGTTTTACTAAATTAAAAAGGTAATGATAAAATAAAATAATAACCACAGCATTGACATTTGTAAATATTCTTTAAACTTTGTATAGTCCTCGACAGATGCAACTCTAAAAGTATCAGTCATTTGTATGTACAATTCGAAATCGCAAACGTTTGTGGGAGAAAAGATCAACTGGGTTTCATTAAGCTAATTAATTGTTTCGAGAATTGTCTCAACATTACAATACAATTATGGAGTACATCTTCCGGTGAGACACTTGAAAGAAAGTTAATATATAATAGCATTAAATGTACATTTCAGATTTAGAAAAATATTGATTCTTGAAAAGATGTAACTTTTTTGTTCTCATGTTCTCCGAAAAGTGTATAAATCTTTTTTAGGTCTACTTATAATAAGAGCATTTGAGGAAATGAAAAAAGTCTTCTATGTAAAACAAGTCTTATTAATTTGCCAACTTCTTATCACAGTTCACAATCTTATTTCGTTCTACGAACAAAATTATTTTTACTGTCCATCCCATTTTTTTTTCCAAGAACAAGATCATTAAGGGAATCTTCAGGATAGAACCAAATTCTTTGCTGTATCACATTTCAAATTACCATTTTATTCAAGCAACTTATTATTTATCAAACAAACGTTAAAATATTTAAACAACAAAAATAAATTATTGAAAAAATTACGACTTTTTATTTTTCAATTGAGAATATATATATTTTTTTAATTAAATTATGATTTAGTCTGAATGAACTGTACAAAATGATTCCTTTTTGTATACGTGACTGTGGATAGATAATTTGATTTTTGATATGAGAAACACCTTAATTACCATGTGATCAAAAAACCCCGAGGCAATTTGCGAGGACGACAGCTCCGGTACGTCAATTTAATTGAGGGTCAAATCTCAACAATTGACACGAAACGATAAATTTTTCGCAAATATCTTCGTTAATGAAGATACGCCTGAAATAATAATTAAATCATGCAATTACTCAATACACAGTGTATAAAATTATCTTCTACAAAAATTATATTTATAAATATATAATATAACATAAAATAAATACATTACTTTTCGGAAATTTTACTTTTTGTATACAATAGTATGACTTATAGATGAGTCAAAAATGGACAACAAAGCTAATAGATAATGCACAAACAAACTCAAATTTCAAGCTTCCGGAGATGGGTTGTTCTCTCAAGCAAACGACTCTAGGCATTTCGTAAATGGAGAGATCCATTAACATATATTAATATTTGCACGTAATGTTCATTCATTTTTTGTTTGTCCTTTTTTTATTCTGAAACATATTGCAAGGCTGGTTATTTAAGCACACAGAAATATCATATTAAAATTTATTTTTAAAGTTTAAATTTCCAAGTTCAAGGGATTTCTGTCAAAAAGTGCCTTATTTACACGTGCGCAGCTATTAACATAAATATTTTTAGCAGACATTTTATTTTAAAAAGTATAAATTAAATCTCAATATAAAAATGAATGAATTTTTTGTTGCTCTAAAAGGATCTTTAAAGAAAAAAAGACAAGAAAAAAAAAAGATTTTTTCTTGTAATTATTCATTGAATTTAAAAAAAGGATATAAATTTAAAATGATTCATCAAATACGAATTAAAGTTGCGAAATGGGCGTATTTCGAGTTTAAAGTGTACTAACCCGAAAATATAATAATAATAATAATAAAAAAAGCCGAAATAAGCGGATATGAGATGAAACCGTACGGATTTGCTTGTTCGAACATTCTGCTATCATCCTTTGGATATTGATTTAATGAGCTGAAATATTTCGGACCACACTTTGAGAATAATTTTTTTTATCGCACACGAAGCGTCAGGTTTCCGTTAGGTGTCAATGAACAATATGAAACAAAGCTGTATCTAAAAGCACAGGGTACTTCAATATTATAATTTCAAATGAATTTCCGAGGATAAAAGAGACTGATAATATCGATTGAATGCTTTTCTATATAAATTCATCCCTTTTTTTTATACGAGAACCATTAATCCATATCGTATCTTTTTAAAAAAACCGTCTTATAGAATCGTACAGTTTTCAATCTCATTTATAAATATGGCTAATATACATAATAAAATTGTCTGGAAGATTTAGAGGAAAATATCATTAAAAAAAATAGCTCTGGCAGTGAAGACAAAAACCTGTTTTTATTGGCTTTCCGTCAAATATAATTCGGTTTTAGTGACCGGACAAGCATCCGGTTTAAGGTTCATTCATGACAAATATTTTCAAGGACTGTTACGCAAAACTCCATTATTCAATACATAATATAGCTGGTGGTTTTACCAAATTTGTCTTTTCTTCTTTTAAAAGTATTAAATTTTGAGTAACAAAATTGCAAGCACTCTTTCGAAAAATAATTATTAAAGTAAGAAAATTTAATTTAAAATTGATTATTTTGAAAATTAAATTATAAACCATAAATGAGTCAAAGAACTGATTGATATTTAATTCGAAAATTATTGACTTCTAATCTTCTTATTATGTTTGAGTACACACACACGTACAAATGCTTACATCGTCAGAGAAAGTTCGTAAAACTAAATTTCGTAACAAGAGCCTCTTTAATAGGTGAGAATTGTAATTGGAGGTCACGTATTTCAATGATCATAAAACGGAATCACGGAATTAGAAATGATTGTCAAAATAACTTGATGAATTTAAGTTATTCACGATGTAAAAATTAAAAAATAATATTGTGGAAAATGTAATACTACAAGTTTTTAATAAAACTGTTGAATAATAAAATTAAACAAAAGAGAAATTGCATAAAACACTTTTTTTATATTTCAATTTAAATTATAATCAAATTTAAAACATTCGAATTATTATAATATTTAACCAAGATTTATTGACAGATGTATGTCGAAAGCTTACAACATTTATAAAACGAAAATCCAATTTATTGAAAGTTTGATCGAATATAATAATAATAATAAGAAAAAAGAAAATTGCAAACGTTCTGTCATTTCCATTTAACCTTGTTCCAACGTTCGAATAGAAGAGATAACAACATTTGTGCATTTTTACGAAAAATTATTTGTTTATCATGATGGTTCGAAAAGTAAGTAAGCAATTTTTCTAAAATTGAATTTCCACAATGTTGCGTATTTTAAATTTAAAACATTTTTCTAAAATTGGAATAAAAAGTTAATTTTTGTCTTTCCCTTCTATTACTTTCTTAATGAGAAATTTTATTAGAGAACAAAAATTAATAAAATTTTAAAGTATAATCATTCTGACAGTCAGCGTACATTTTTCAGGGAAATAAGAAAAAAGTAAAAAAAAATTTGAACGGAATGAAATTAATAGAAAAAGAAAAAAACGAAGAAATGGAGCAACTTGAACGCGAAATTAAACTCGGCGCAGTTAATGCGAGACGCTCTCGCAAACGTTGGAATGACATTGTAACAAATATCAAAATGGTCCAAACTAAAAAAGATTTGGAAGCTCTACGGCAGTTTTTCGATCGTCAAATTGATATTAAAAACGGAAGGCAAATGTTTTTAAATAATACAATTTAGCTAAAAAGTTATTTTATATCAAGTTTTTTTCGCAACAAATTTTACTTTATTTCTAAGAAGTTATTAAATTTCCAGTTCACCAATTATTCTTTAAAGGGTTAGACTACTTTGAACGTTCAACAGATCAACCTATTTTCCTTGAATTTTTTTTCTCAGCCATAAAAAGTATTTTAATACTAGAGTTTTTTCTACAAATAAAACATATTTAGTAGTATATAAACTGACTTTTTTATTTCAAATAATTAAATAATTTTAAAAGTTATTTAACAAATTAACTATACCATATGCTATAAACGATTCCTTCCTCCAGATTCATCTAAAATGTATTTCGATTACAAAATCATGATTGCAGAGTTAGATTTGAATCAACTAATTAATTAAATCAAATTATTTTGTATAAAAAAAAAAAAAAAAAATTCTTGCAGTATTAAGTGTTTTTACATATTAAAAAACAATAAATACTGAATAATAATTTTTACTGAGAAAAAAATTCTTAAAAAGAGGTATTTTTTTCGACACTCAAGGTAGACTAACCCCTTGACAGTACAAAAAAATGCATAAATCAATTTTTACAGTATTGAGCTTTTATTTAATGCCATAAACAAAGCAGAAGAACAACGACAAATGAACACGAAATCGCACGTCGAAGCGATGGATTGTCTAATAGATGTTTTTAAAAAAAGAGCACAGAGCAAAGAATTGCATTACCAAAGTAATCTAGATTATATAGTAACGACGACAAACGACGAAATACAACAAATAAATAACAATAATAATGAAGACGAAATTTTTCTAAAACAAATAATGTTTTCGATGCAAAAAAAATTGGATCAACTTTTAATGAAAACCAATACCGACTGTTTAGGTACTATATTCATAATTAATAAAGTTAATTATTATATTACATAAAGTATACATAATTATTTACATTTTCTTACCAATTTAGTGGAATTTAATGAACGAAATGAAAATGAAAATGACATAGCTAACACCGCCGCAACACTAATGAAAAGTAAAATTTTCATTATGCGAAAAGAGCTTCAAAATGTATTAAGAAGTTATTTGTCAAGTAAAAAAATTTCTTTTCTAAATAAACAATATTCAAAAAATATATAATAAAAAATAAATAATTGTCAGGTAATGTTCTAAGAAATTACGAAAATATGAAGAAAAAAGATGACGAAGACAGACAGGCCATAAAAAATTTAACATTTAGTATAGCGAAGCTAACAGAAATAAAAAGTAAAGTGCAGCAAGAATTGGCAGAACTGGAAAAAGATCCGAGCAAAGACAATACTGCAATTGAAGTCGAACGACAAATTTTTTTTGAGACCTTGAAAATTGCCAAAGATCTTCTCTTAGAGGGTAAATTATTGTTTTACAAATTAATAACAAATCAAAATGAATTCACGAAATCCTCATTTTACAGAACAAACTATTCACAAGAATAATTTGATATTACAAGCGAAAGAACACGACAAAGTCATAAAATACTATGAGCCGATTTTGAAAAAGGGAAAAATGCTAACGCAATTGCACGAAAAATGCAAAAAACGAGAAAGCGAGGAGGAGAGTTTATTTTTGTATTTGCAGAAATTTCAGTCTGACGTCAAATGTGATTTGGATACTTGTTCGGTAAAAATTTCTTTCAAAATTCTTTAAACAAATAATAATAATTAAAGTATGTAACATTTTCTTAAGACTGCCAAGCCCGAATTAGATTTGTTCTGGAAAAAAGTAGGGGTGGCTAAAATAATAAATGCACATCGGTCGAGGGAAAGAACAAAATTGCTCGAAGAAAATCTGTATCTAAAAGAAAAACTAAAAAAATATATGTCTGATCATCCGAAAAAATGCCAGTCTGTGTGACATCTTGTGTTTTATAAAAGACTTAATAAAATACAATTAATTGCTATAAATTTTTCATTGTTGTTTTTATTTGAATATCTGTACAAATAGAAAACAAGTCTCGCTTGCAGCGACACCGTTAAAACGCTCGTACCTTTCGTACAAAAAAATGTTGAAAAATTGTCGTTTCAACATCGACTCACACTCATTCAGTATCATAAATTTACAATTAAATTATTCAACACTCTGATATAAAAAAATAAAGTGCAAAATAATTAAAAAAAAAAAAAAAAAGTCCTGTGAGAAATTTGTGTACAATTGATGAAAACACACAGAGTGTTACAAAAATTGGTCGCCTTATGTACACATCGGCTGTTGCTTCTGGTTTAGCTGTTAATCTCTCAAAAACTCGTTAGTGTGTCGCTTGTTGTTGTTTGTTTGTCTTCGCAATGTGTGACAATAATTTACTGCCAGCAAGGAACGTGACTATACCCAGACCAATAAGATATCTCAGTGTAACGAACATGTTCAATTTCAACCAAAAAATGCCGAAAAGAACAAAAATACCTGGAAACAAATAAAAGTAATTAATAATATATACAACTTTTAAAATTACAATCAATATTAAAGTATTATTTTTAAAAGTGTCATGAATTACGGGCTGCAAATTCAACTAAAGTAATTGAATTTGTGAAAGATTCAAGCATTTGCTTTACGCTCGGTAGAAACCAACTCGACTCATTTTATTTGAAGTCTGTTGTCAAACAAACGAGCGACTTTAATTGTATGATATTTGTTGATAATTGTTATACGTACTGGCTAAGCCACCGTGAAACATGACGGCACTGAGTGATAACGGGAAATTGGAAATATTCACGCCCAGTTTTACCCAGAGTATGAGTAACAGCAAAATTGGAGCAAGACACAGTCCGGTAAATAAGTTTGATACAAACACAGGAGGTCTTTTTTCTGGCTCTCGGAAGAGATGCTGCAAAAGATTGAATTTCAAATTAATTCAATTATAAAAGAACAGTAATGACAAATTCATAATCGAAAATAAAATATAAAAATGTCGCTCAAAGTTTCATGTATATAACAGCTCATCGACTGAAAAATCTGAAACTATGATCCTTGCTTTTCCAATGTTAAGGAGGCGATCAAAGTAAAAATTACTTGACCACTAATGAGCATTGGTTTTTTTAATTTTTTTAATTCTCACCTTGATTTCAGGCTTCATTTTATAGTAATTTGGCTTTTGCTTGTAACCAGTGGTTTTTTCGGTTACTTCTGAGGCCAGTGGTTGAGGGAATTTGAGACTCACTGTGGCAACTTTCCACTGGAATGAATTTCTCAACAAAGCATCTCCAACTATTAGTTCCACGTCATAATCTCCGCTAATGTAAGCAAAGTTCTTTCCAGTAGTGCCTACTGGCTAAAAAGTTAGACAAAAAATGAAATTGTTGTTTTTCAGTATTGTGGTTTTTTAAAACAGCAGTTTTTTTCCTTTTTTTTATTTTGGGGAAAAAAAGGTTTCGCTCACCATGTCGAACTTGTGAACGTGAGTAGTATCGGGCTCAGCCACAAAAATAATCTCAGATATTCCCTTTTCTTTGGCTGCATTTGATCGAGGAATCAAACGTACAAAGGCCTGATGAACGCGAATTGGCTTTTTGCTAACAGAATCTTTCAACAAAAATCGTATCACAAGTTTTTGTTGTGAGTCGGCTTCAATCTTTTCTTTTAGGGTTTCACTATGAGCGACTCTGAAAGAAAATTACAATATTGTAAAAGACAATTTTTTCTGTTACCTTTAATACTTGTTGATGAAAAACTTGTTTTCAATCATGAATTAATTTTAAAAAATGTAAATCAAATTACTTGAATAATTTTGGTTGAGTGGTTTGATCCGCATCAGCTGTACCAATTTCTAGATAATCCACTAAAACATCAGCCAAAACTTTAACTTTTACGATATTTATTGCAGAACCCGCAGACACAGATACCTTATAAAAACCTCGACTTGGCTTCAGATCCATAAAGTTGAAAGTGAATTCAGTACTAAAAGAAAAATGTATCTCGATTAATATGTTTTTCTCTCATTTTAAATTATAACCAAAATTATAATAATAACAATTGTATGCTGATTGCGAAATACTTAATCAATAAAAATCGAATAAGTAGCTCATTTGCAGTAATTTACTTTACCCCAAGCGTATAGCTGATATCAAAATAAGTATTCGATTCAGTAAAATATTGGGGAAGTAAAATGAGATTTTTTTGTTTATTACCTATCACTTGCAGCTAGGAAATTTTGTTTTTTTGACACAATTTCTGAGTCGTCATCTAATTTTTTAGCCGAGTCTAAGGTAACTGTTAGTTTGCTTGGCAAAGGCTTTCCAAGAATATCGCAGACCTTGACGCGAATCAATGGCTGTTGACCAC